>RJWT010030172.1:0-14716 GCA_004365215.1 Cuniculus paca | reverse complement strand
TTTCTTAAAGCATTAACTGGGAGTGGAGAAAGGCAAATTGAAGGAGTAGAGATACTTAGGGGGAAGTTTCTCTTAGTCTATTATATTACCTATTTATTTAAAATACTTCTCAATTAGCATCATTTTTCTATTTAGAATCCAAATTCTTCAAGAACAGAGACTTAGTATTTAACTCCATATGTCCTAGAAAGAAATACTGAATATTTATTCTTTATCATTATTAGTAAAAATCAACCTCTTTAATATCAATATCAGCAGGGTAAAAATCTTATAAATTTGTCTTTTAGCAAAGAAGAGAAAACATTGAAAAATACTCTGACAAGAAAATATTTCTTTTAGAAGTAAAATTTAAGAATATTTTGGAAAACATTTCTTTTTTCTCTTTTCCATATGTTTTGAGCATACGGATGCCTGGAATAAATTCAACCTAGAGGCCATTCTGAAAAAGCAGCAAAACCAAAGAATTTTTATGTATGATTGGCAAATCTCAAGAGTGCTAATTTAGAAGAATGCTAATAAGTAAAGATACTTCTGTGAGTTTGGAATGCTTACCTCAATCTTCTTTTAGCTGCCAGCAGACCGAATACTTGGGCTCAGCTCTGTTGGTGGACATCCCTCATCCCTCCCTTCCTTTGTTCAGATACATTAGTGCCGAGAACACTTGAGGTGATTAAGTACCCAGTCAATCTGGATCATGTGCAAACAGCCAATTTGGAGAAATGGAGGCACCTCACTGCCTCGTTATTTGCAGATCTCACAGAACTTTATCAGCATTAACTTTTGTGAAAGAACTGTTGCATAAAGGTTATTGAAAGTACATCTCAGCAAAAGTACTCAGAACTTTTTTGGCTGTAATAATAATAATTTTGTAGGAATGGCTGACAATTACATGTTACTGCTTTGACTCACATGGACTATTTGATCCTCATGACACCAACAAGATTAAGCAAAAATATTATCTTGGTTTTATAGTTTATTTATACTCAGAAATGAACAGTACAGTGACTTTAAGGTATCTGAGGGTACAGCTGATATCTGGACATACGCAGGGACCAAAGTGGCTACAGCTCATCTTTTCGTCCATGTTTCTCCCTATGGTTTCATTTCTGCCTTGGTTTCTACATTTGCTTAGCTGCCAGATAGCCTCTCATTCTTCTGGCTAACAATGGCTTCCTACAGCCTAACCTTATACATGAGTTCAACAAGTTGCTACTGTCTATAAATTCTTCTGGGTTGGTTCCTGGTCAGGTCATCTGAAAAGAAGTTAGAGAATATGAGTGTCAAAGAGAATGCAGTTCTTAGAGAATGGGGCTGTGCTTGGAAAGCAGCAAAATATTTGTGACACAGGGGAACACTCAAGATTTTCAGGGAAGGAATCTTTCCATGAGGTCTCAGCGGTTAAGTGTTGTGGACAGTGGCATTACTCCTTGTCAGTCCCATTTCTGTTCCTTGGACCTCTTTCTGCAGAAGATTATGAATCTCTGCTCTGTTGTCTTGGCTGGGAGGGTGGGTCATGTGACTTTCTTGGATAGTGAGATGTCTGCAGAACTGCTGTGCGTTACTTGTGAGGACCTTTAAGAGTCAGCCTGTGGTTCTCCAATGCCTCCCCTCCCTCTGTCATCATACTTGATCATTGAAGTCCTAGGGAGAAGAAATAAAGATGGGATGGTGCAGAGAGTCAGGGCCCCAGGATGAACATGTAGGCTTGAGAAAGAAAGAAATCTTTGCCTTTTGAAACCACAGAGATTTTAGGGTAGTTGGCTTTCCTTGTTTATGTTAACAAATATGTCACAACCTAAATCACACAAAATCATCTTAGCAGCAGGCAGAAATGGGGAAAAATATACTCTTGCTTGGTAACCTCATTTCCAATGAGCTTTTGCTGAACTTGTGGATTCTAATCATACCACAGTGGAATACAACTTTTCCTTCATATCTGTGAGTTCTGCATATGTGGAGTCAACCAACCATGGATCCAAATATTTGAAAAATAAATTGCATCTATACTGAACATGCACAATTTTTTCTTGTCATTATTTCTTTGAAAATATAGCACCATATCTATTTAGATGGCATTTATATTGTTTTAAGTATTACAGATAATCTACAGGTGACTTAAAGTACACAGATGGATATGTAGGTTAAATGCAAGTACTATGAATATTCTTGGATTTTTGTATTTGTAGTGGGCCTTGAAACCACTACGCTCCAATGCCAAAGGATGGTTGCTTATGTTTGTGCCTACTCCTATGTCCTAAGACTCAGTCCTAGGCAAAATGATGATGCAGACAAAGCTTCTTGTTAGTCTCCCTTCTACCTGTGTGGTCCTCTTGTACAGGGAATCGATGATTAAAAGGGCACATTCAGACTCTTGCAATCCTGGACCTTGTCTTTCTTTCTCTTAGGATGTCAGCTCAAGTGCACTTCTCTATCCAGCCCTCTTTTATACAATCTTTTCTTAGGTTCAGATTCTAGATGCTATAAGGCAACAGTTCCCTGATAGTCTATGGTAGCACGATCTAGTAAAAATAGCATGTGCCATTATGTAGTTACAGTGGTACTACATGATGGTTCACCAATGCTTTTGTTTGTGAACAATTTGTTTGCAAACAGAAGCATTTGGCGAACTTTTGTTTTTGTTTGTGAAAACTCTAGATCAAATGCAATAGCTGTCTTCCCCACAAACATTAACGTGGCCATCTTTTCCAGAATTGTGGAATGAATTAAATTCATGAATTGAGGTACTACTGTACTTTCTCCATTTAAGAGAACCACATTCAAAAGTAGAAAACAAACAGGTGAAATTAATTTTATTAACTAATTTTATTAATTATTAATAGATTTTTATTAAAACCAATATATCCAAAGTAGCATTTGTACAAGTAATTCATGTAAACACTGTTGAAATATATTTCATTCTCTCATTTTAGAAAAAGTCTTTGAAATCTGGTACGTGATTTACATTTGGAGCACGTCTCAGTTTGGACCAGCCACAGAGGTCATATCTACAGGGGCTATGTGCCCAGTGGTACCGTCCTGAATGGTGTAACACTTTAACATCCAATCCTTTCATAGGCACTTTACGGGAACATAAGGGGAAACCAGAAATGACCTCCTTTGGTGCCATTCTTCTTGCCTCTCTGGGTGTATAGGATTGTTTGGGTAGCATTTTCAGGATATAAAAACAAATGACTGCCAGTGAGGACTTCCTGGCAGACAGGACTGCCGAAGAAAGTATCTGCTTAGCGGCACCGGGGATCAAACTCACGACCTTGCACTTGCCAGGCTAGGCGCTTAGGCCACTGAGCTAAACCCCCAGCTTAGCTGCATATCTGTTGAGCATCTTTTTCTGTAGTTTTCTAGATCTGCCTAAAGATAGGTTTTGTTCTCTGTCTGGGTCTAAGACTGTGACCCAGGCTTCCCTTGGTAAATCATAAATAAACGTTTGGATGTTAGTGGATAGAGTACAGAGTTTTATGCTTGA
The DNA here is from genome assembly GCA_004365215.1 of Cuniculus paca. Lineage (NCBI taxonomy): Eukaryota > Metazoa > Chordata > Mammalia > Rodentia > Cuniculidae > Cuniculus > Cuniculus paca. The sequence goes on along the minus strand of RJWT010030172.1, from coordinate 11,232 downwards.
GGGTTACTACAGCTACAATTTTCTTCAAAACCTAATCAATTTTTGATCCTGCCTATTTGACTGAAGCCTAGAAAATCGAGTAGTCCATGTGTGGTTTTACAGGAATGGAGATACTATTGCTCAGATTGCTGGAGAAGTTGAGGGAAGGTTTAATTTCTACCTGCTCTCCTTTCCACACACTCTGTCTCTTCAATTTGAAAAAAAATTTTTGGACCCTAGGAAAGAGAAAAGAAGGACAATTAACAGTAATCACCTAGAGAAAGAAAAATCCAGTGCAGAAAGTCAGACAATATGAAAAACAAAAGTGTTTAAAATAATTATCTAATGGCTTCTAGAATCAAATTTAAATCTTTCTACAAAACAGTAATTTAAGTGATTCATAGTAAAAGTCAAGCAAACTCGTCCAATCATCAGTCAGTCAGCCAAATGATGGTGTTAGAAGAATTGCACACTGAAGGCGAAAGCAAGTGATTTCACACAGCAACTGGGTTGTTATCCAAATTAAATAACCAAAATGAGAAAAAGTTACGTCCTCCTCAACCATAAATCAACAGTAGTGGGCTCTACTGCATTTTTAATTGGCAGTATCTTTCCCTTCATACATCAAAATAGGGATTCAGGAGCTATCTCTTTAGTTGCCCAGGCATTTTTATAATGCTTATCATTATGAAACTGCAGAATCACGGGAGGTAAAAATGGGACCACAGGAGACAAAAGCTTTTGTGAGCATTGTAAATTGTATGTGTTAATGTCATTAAGCCATTACAAAATTCAATTTCCATGTGGGTTTAAAGTCAATTTTTAAAGTCAACTACCTACCAATTAATGCAAAAATAAATGGGGCTGTTTTGAGAATTAGTCTTCAGCTTTGAAGAAGGTTTGTTTCAAATGTCAAGGGCTTGTTCTAATGAATATTGGGATCAACGAATGTTTCCCAGTAGAAAAGGGAATAGTTGTGAATATGAGAAATACCAAATTGCCTTTTATTGAAAGCATTTGGTAGGTAATGCATAGAGTTAGAAGCACTTCATATTTTTTGCTTTGAAAATTGGATGAGATCCTTTCTACTGATGAAACAATTTTTCTCTTGAAGTTAGCAAGCTAGTGCCCTTCAGAGACAGAGTTGTGTTTTGATAGCAAACAGATACTAAGATCTCAAGAATCCAAAACACAGGCCATTGGTGGTACAGAGCAAGGGTTTAACACTAGTAGCCCCTACGTATGTGCCAGGGTGGCCAGAGGAGGCCTTGTGTTTGGGAGGAAAAGGGAAAATGGGAAGATCTCCTATGCCTCTTGGCTTTCTAACCTAGGCATGGAAGTATTAGCTGTGACATTTGCAACAACAGAATTCCATCTTAGGAACTGTCTTAGTATAAAGTAAAAGTAGAAATAATCCTGATTTGAATTTATAAGACTTTTCAAATTAGCATACAGTGAGTTGAAATGTTTTCCTGCCATGTGCGCAAATGCGTGTCCATCGTGCATCAAGCTGGAGACTTAAGATAGAGAAGCTGTGCGAGCATGTGGCCTGTGAGCAAGTGATGGGGTGACTCTGTGACTCTCTCTGTTTAAGGGGCATACACAGATCAAGGGGAGCTGATTGTTTCTCTGTGGGGATTCTCAGGAGATGTCAGAATTCCAGATTTTTATGAGTAACTCCTAATTTTTAAATATTGGCAACAAATTCAAATTAAAAGACCCAACAACATGAAATAAAAATCTCTGTGTGAGCCAAACAGAACAAGGCTGTAAAGCAGGTGCCATCAGCTAGCCTTTGAATTGCAATCTCTGTTTTATTGCTTTTAAGAGAAAAAAATTCCATGATTGCAGTTTTCTTTCTGAAGAGTTTGGTGCCTTAAAGTAGGCCTTAATTACTCATCTGTTCTTATTTTACATAAGCCCTGTTCTAGGTCCATTTTACTTTGGATTGGATATTTTCTGAGCTGTGAAGTACTCTTTGAATCTTTTAGTTATTTAAGTTCTGTCTTGAATGTAGATTTCATCATAAAGCTATCTTTAATTCCTTTTCCCTTAAGCCATCTCCCACGTCTTTTTTAAAGCTCATCAATATAAATGTTTGTGTCTGTCTTGTTTGTTTCTCATGTTTAGGAGAGGAAAAAAGAGATTGATTGTAAGGGTCATAAAAGTAATGATGCATTTAATGAAAGCATGTATTTTATAGATAAAATAAACTTTAAAAAATAACTTGAAGCTAGTACCCAAATTAATGGGATGAAATGACCTTCAGAAAGTGATTTCTTTATATTCAGGTCATTTGAGCTCTTTGCTTGTATTTACTTACTTTCAATTTGATTTTTAAATTTTTGTTTTAATGACCTCATTCTAGTTATTTCAAATCCTCTATAAAACTTTACAAATTTCTGATGAGCCTTGTAAAACTCTGAATTCTACCATAGTTATACTAGTTTAACTGCAGGCAATCCCAATGAACTATTGCTTTGGAGAAACACTTCAATACTTTCTTCATTTAAAATACATTTATTGAGCACTCAGTATAGGCCAGGCAGTATTCTAGGCAGTAAAGTTCTTACTTTCATGTAGATTATATTGCAATGGAAGAAAAGTCATAAGAAAATAGAATTGGTTCTAGTTAAAAACCAGCCTGAAAAGTGGGAAGCAGTCTGGGATTCTTAAATATGGGAATATAATCTGGGGAGACTGCTGTATTGCTGCATGAAGAGCTGAGAAGCCGAACAGCATGGTGAAGCTACCCCAAAATTAGCACCAGCAGGAGGCTGCTACCAACCATAGAGCTGGAGGGTTAATGTGAAGATATAGTGTCAAAAGCTAAGACCTTCCAGAAGGAGTGCATCCTGCATTGCTAATTCTATCAGAAATCAGAAAGTTGGAGAGCCTATAAAATGTAGGAGGCAATAAGAGTATTCAGGAGAGAGATGACAATCTGACTTGAAATGGAGGATGTATTTTTTGAATAGACAGTCAAGACTTACTAATTTACTGGAGGCACTGTGCAAGGGAGCATAGAGTCACATGTAATGCCTAGGTTGACACCTGGGGACTTAGGTGGATGGTGTTACCATTTACTAAGCCTTGGGGAGAGAGAGTAGGTATGGTGTAGAAATCAAGAGTTCTTTTGGAACTTGTTAAATCTGAGATGTTTCTCAGACCTTTAGGTGAATGTATTGAAAAGGCAGTTGAATATTGTTATGGTTTGCATCTAGATGTCCCCCCAAAGTCTCATATGGTCATGAGGGAGCAGGCCTTTGGAAGGTGGCTGAGCCTAGAATTTGTGATTGGTTCATTGTTTAGTGCTGGGACTGGCAGTGTGAGTGCTGAACCTGCCCAGGGGAAGGTAGCCAGCATACAATATAAGGGAGGGAAAGCAGCTTGCTTCCCGCTTTTTGCCTTTTTGCTCTTGTTGCTTGTAGCCGTCATGAATCGTTACCGTTAGCCACACCACCCTGCCTTGGAGCCAACTGATTATAGACTGAAATATCCACAAACTGTGAGCTAAACAAACCTTTCCTTCCTTCATTTTGGGTGGTGGGTATTTTGTCCCACTACTTGAGAAAAGTAACACAGAATTTGGTACCAAGAGAGGGGTTGTTGCTGTGACTATACATGACCATGTGGTTCAAGACCCTTTGGAAATGGCTTTTGAGAAGAGTTTGGAAAGGTTTGGAGATGATGTCTGAAAGGGTGGAGCAGGAATGACTTAGGATATTCCATAGGGGAGATTCTGGTCAGAGCTCAGAAAACCAGTAAAGAGCAGGCTCCAGAGGTTTCTACTGGGAAGAAGGACTGCACTGGTTGTTGAACTCCAGACAATGTGTGTTATGGCTTGGCAAAGCATTTATTTGCATTTTTCTTGTGTCTAGAAACTTTGCCTGAGACTGAGATTAAGGATGGTGCACTAACTACACTAGCAGAAGAAATTTCAAGGCAATCTAATGCTGATGTGGTGGCATGGTTATTGTTGGGGGCTTTTAGCCAGATTTATGTTGTGAATCAAGAGCAAAGAACACAGTAGAATTATTTAAAATGTGAGTTTGGCCAAGATAAAAGCTCCAGTAAAGCTGTGGACTGTAAAGATAGAACTGAGATCTCCATTGCTGAGAAGGAACAAGAGAATAGAAAAGATGGCCTGGGAATATCACAGGAAGTCACCGCCCCCCACCCTTTGCAACAAAGATTTTGCTTTGAGGAGAAAGCCACAGAGTGCCAAGTTCCAGAATGGTGACAGAAGCCGCACAAAGTTCCAAAATGGTGACTGCTGTACCAGGTTCCAGAATGGTGATGGCATAGAGAATTTGTTCCTCACAATCAGGTTCAGAATGCTCAGAGGTCCAGGCACTTGACCCCTATAGCCAAACAGGAAAGCCCGGCTATTGCTCTAACTAGTAGCAGACCTTGGCATCATCCACATGGCACTTGTTTTAGGCACTTGCAGAATGCATGAGTTCTGAGGTTAAGGCAGGTTCCACCTTGATTTCAGAAGACCTGGGAGGCCAGGAAGTGTGCCCCTGACAGGGCAGTGTGTGAACTTGTGAGTGCAAAGAAAAAGGTGCAATGGAGAATCCAGAAGTTTGGAAAAGCCAGAAACATGGACCATCTAAGGAAAGCTACAAGGAGGGAGCAAAGTGGGCCTAAGAGAGAAGACCTAGGAGCTGCTACTACAGGAAGTGCCATGAGGGTGGAGTCACTCAAGCCTTTTGGAGCTCACAATCAGATTGCTTCAGATGCTGAATGTGGAACTTCAGGATTTAATGTTTGCCCTGCTAGATTTTGGACTTCCTTTGGTCCCATTTCTTTGTGTCCCCATTCATACCCTATGGAATGGTAATGTTTATCTTGTGCCACTGAATGTTGTAAGTGTTAAACTTTATTTTCATTTGTACAGGGGGTTACAGCTAAGAGTTTGCCTTAGATCTTGGAGGAGACTTGGGACTTGAACTTTTCAGCAATGCTGAAACTGCTAGGACTTTGGCAACTCTTACAGATGAACTAAATGTCTTTTGCATAAAGGATGTGTATGAATTTTTGAGGGGTCAGGGGTGGAATGTTATGGTTTGTGTCTAGATATCCCCTTAAAGACTAATGTGGTCATGGGGGAAGGGGCCTTTCAAAGGTGGCTGAGTCTATCATGTGTGATTGGTTCATTGTCTAGTGCTGGGATTGGTGGTATGAGTGCTGTACCTGCCTTGGGGCAGGTATCCAGCATACAGTATAAGGGAGAGAAAGTGGCTTGCTCCCCCCTTTTTGCCCTTTTACTCTTGTTACTTGTAACTATGAAAGATTGTCCCTTAGCCACACCACCCTGCCTTGAAGCCAGCTGATTACTGACTGAAGTCTCCACAAACTATGAACTAAATAAACCTTTTCTTCCTCCATTTTGGGTGTTGGGTGTTTCATCCCAGCAACAAGAGAAAAGTAACCAAAACAAATATGTATATGAATTTGGAGTTCATAGTAAGAGTCATTAACAGATGAGGTTTATGAATCATAAAAATGAGATTGATCACCTTGGGAAGAAAGAATGGATAAAATAAGATTAAAAACTAAGTCAATGATTAGAAGTTAGAAGAGAGCTCATAAGGTGAGAGGTAGACATGAAGATAGTTTTATGATAGAAGCCCAAAAGTGTTTAAGGAGATTGGAACATTCAGCAATGTCAAATGTCACTGAGATAGCAATTAAGATGAGGGAAGATTATTAAGACTATTATGTTATTAAAATGAGAATTACTGGATTTGACCATAAAACGGATTTTTTTGTCAACATAAAACTGAATTTATTAGAATACTGACAAAGGAAACCCAGTTGAAATGGATTGAGAAATAGAAGGAGAAAAAAAGAAATAGTGGCTTTGAGTAACTATGGCATGAAGTTTTAAACAAGAAGGGTTTTTCTTGACTAGAATTACATTGATGGTTTAACCACTTAGCCTTAGAATTATAAGAAATAACAATTTACATGTGAACAACTACAAATTATGTATGAGAGTAGACTGAAGACACTCTCAACATACTTGGAGTCCAAAAAAGGGTCCCCAAGGATCCTGCCTTAAAAAGCTACTGGAGGATATTCCTCAATGAAATGACACGCATAGACCCAGAAGGAAGACATGAGATCCAGAAAGAGTGGACAGATCATAGAAGTATGTCAAGGTAACTCTGCGGACAGCTGAATGAAGGTTTTGAAAGTAACCACATCAGAAAGGGGCAGGGAGATGGAGGATTCCAGGATGCGTGAAGAAGTATACAGGCAGGAATTGAGGCTGGGGGTACTGAAGTGGTATGTAACCAAACACAAAAGACTAAATGAGCTATGTAAAGAATCCTACAGACTAAATTTAAGAGCATTTTAACAGATGCTTTGGAACATTTAGGAGGAGTTAGAGATTGGTTCTTTGAAAACTAAGTAAGTGAAAAGTCAGACATTTTGTACTTAAAAGCAAAGTTGTACGTAAGAGAAAAGATAATCATAATGCATCTGTCTGATATTGGTCTGCAATGATGACTGACTTAACACAAGTTTATGCAGGGAAAATTTGGGAAACAAAATGTTATACTGAGGCAAACAGCTCAATCTTCATTTATCCTAAAGGGAATTAATGGATAGTATCCAAAACTGGTAAATCAGGGTATCACATTTATAGAAACCGGGAAGTCAAATTATAACTCACCCTAAAGAATAGAAAGTTGTTGCCCTGTTATATGAAACTATGCAATGGAAAAGCCCAGAGTACCTTTTAAGACTTCACTAATTACATATGTACTTTTTTTCTTACTGGGAATAATACTTTCTACTTCTCTACTTAATTGTCCCTTTAAAATATCATGAAATAGCCTAAAAAAGACTGATTGATAAAATATTTAGCTGAGACTTACATTTTGACAATTACTGTATTTTTGTCTCATTAGCTGTTTCTTGTGGACTCACTTTATTTTATGAGAAATTCTCAAACTTGTGTTTTCCTGCTTTATAACTCATTAGTGAAACCAACTCACATTATCAGGTCTTTTAAGTATGCACAGCCATTTTGAAGAAAAGAGACACTAGGGTAGTCGTTGATTTCCTGTTGTCATGTTTTGAAGACCTGTATTGCTTGCAGCGTTCTGATATGCTTTGTTGTGTTTAACTCTGTTCTGTTTTGTTTTATTCTCTTTAAAATAAAAAAAAATAAAATAGAGTTTAAATGTTTTATTTTTGTAGTGCCTTGTAGGCACTCAAATTTTTATTTGTTAAATTTAGTTGAATAATGAATTATTTTAGATTAGTTTTAGGATGTGCAGTAAAAATTCCCTTTTAATTAGATACTTGTATTTTCAATAAGCAAAAAGATAAATGATATGGTTTACATTCTTTGACGCTGTGCTTCTTGGTCTTGTCTAAGGCAATGTGAACAAATTATTTCATGTAGTGAGGGAAGTGATTTAGTGGTCGAGGTGAATTTGGTGGCTAAACTTCCAGTGGGCCCATGAGAGTTCAAGGTGATTGTTTTATAGTAGAAATTGTCAGCCTCTAGGAATTTAATAACAACATTTTTTGGACAGCTTAACCAATCTAATGCCTCTTCCCAAAGGCAATTTGGTGTTGTTGGCAGGTATGTTCATAGTTGTCCATTAAAACAAGGATGTGTCAGGCTAGATAATATTAATATTGTTCTGGAAATCTGTGGATGGATCTTTGCTATTTGATGAAAAGGTGCGCCCTTGGGAAGAGCATGTTTGTTTATTCACTATCTAAATATTTATGGGCTGCCTTCTATGTGCTTGACACTATGCTAGGTGTTGAGATTATGGGGAAGAAGGCAAAATATGCTCTCATCTATTAAAGAAAGTCCAATAAACCAGGTATGAGCAATACCATAAGGGAAATGTCAGAGAGGTTGCTTGGAGAACATGATTTCTATCCCAACATAATAAATCTCCTATTGTAGAGTTTTATGTTTCAGGTGCCGCTTAACTTGGTGAGAAACATATTTCTAGTAAAGGAAGTCTTCAAATCATACCTCCATTTCTGTTGCCTGTTATTTAAGACAAACTGATATATCAATCAACAATCCTAAGTAACTGAATTTAAAGAAAAAGCCGTGGATATCAATCTTGAGAACTCTTTTCAATGGTTTCGTGCTAAACTTCCACTTTTCTAGAGCAGACTCTTTGTAGCACTGGATCAAGTCAGAGGTCTAGAAATCTCCATATGATAGTTCTGCTTTGTGTAGACATGCCTTCATGAAGTCAATGTGTAAATTTATGTCTTTCAAAGATGGGCATGAGGGACATTATGAACCTCAGGGTCTTTGGTATACCATATCTAACTAGTAATATTTTCTGTTTTCTTCTCTAAAAACTCAGGTGACAAATTGACTCAGATTTCAAGTTCTAATGTAGGTCAGTAACTGGCCACAGTCAGTGCCACATAACTATCCACTGATGAATGAACAAATGAGCTAGTAAATATTAAGTCTGCTAGAAAGCCACAAATATGCGTCAGAGTCTGTGCTATGCCACTGCACCTGTTATCTTAGTAACTCTTCTGATAGCAACCTTTTATGTTTTAAGAGCTTTTGAAAATAAATTTTATTAATCATTATATTTTCTTTTATTGCCTTCCTGTAAGAAATATAATGGTTTCCTCATGCTCAGTGTTGACATACAACTACACAAACTTTTACCGTGTTTCTTCATTTCCTGTACCCAGAGATGCATAGGTGTACTTGTGTGCACACACACGTGCACACATACATGTGCACTCACACGCACAATCTTTCTTACTTTTTGGAAATGGATGCAGTATGAGTAAAAAATCAAAGACTATAGGAATTCAGGGGTTAAGTTGCACCCATGTATCTTTTTTTTTTTTTGAGATAGGTTCTTGTTAATTGCCAGGCTGGTCTTGTACTGCTGGGCTTAAGTGATCCTCCCACCTCAGCCCCACAAGCAGCTGGGACTACAGGTGTTCACCACCATGCTCGACTCCACCGCCAGGTGCCTTTAATTCTGCTCTGTTTGTTGTGATAAAGATTTGGTGTAGGAGCAACGTTCAGTTTTTCATATCACATATCATTAGTAAGTGCCATTGAAACATATAAATAGTTCTGAGACCAATACCAACTTGTTCCTTTTTTATGTTAAAGAAATTCTCCTATTGCACATATGTTATTTTCTCTTATTTCAACAATAAAATGGCATCATATATTCTATAAGGCTTATAATTTCAGCCAATATTTGTTTTAGCTTGTGCACCTCATAAATACAAACAACTAAGGTGATAATGAAGTGTAATTGAAAATTGTAGTGAACATTTAAATTTTAAAAGTTACTGCAGTGAAAGATACTTTGCTTGTTTTTTTCTCTTTAAAATTAAAAAAAAGTTAAAAAAGATACATTGCTATTATTTCACCTCAAACTACTCTTTTGAACACACTTGTTTCATTGTTCTTACTACTTTCTGAAGCAGTTCTGTAACTCCTCTTTCATGGTGTCTTTAGTTATGCTCTCATGACTTCTTTGATGCCTTGAATCAATTCAGCTCTCATGGTCATTTTGACTTTGAGGAAGAGTCAGAGGACGCACCATGCCAGATCTGGTGATTAGGTGGATGAAGATACCATAATGTTTTTATGAGCCCACCTTGCCCTTAATGACATTTAGCAGCTGCATTCATTGTATTTTTTTTTAAACCACAAACTCAAGTACTCACCAAAGAAGACCTCCAGAACTGTTTCAGAAATTGGAAAGAATAATAGAATAAATGCGCACAAAGTGAGGGAGGTATTTTGAAGGCAATTAATAGCAATGTGTCTTTTATGTAATGAATTTTTAAAATTTAAATATTCATCACAGTTTTATGGATGTAGTTACACTGAATGTAGTAAAATATAAACTGAAGAAATTAAATCTTTTTCCTTCATACTCATCTACTGCTTATGGAAGCTGTTATCATGTGCATAAAAGTTTTGCAGTATTGTTTTTCCTTCTTATCTGAGCTCCTTTCCCTTGAATAGATTTTTAGTTTTACTAATTCAAATTTAGTTATTTCAGTTTAAGAATTCTTAAGTGCCTTAACTTGAGCAGATGGTTTTCTAAATTCAAGTCTAATAAATTTCACTACACATGAAAAACAATAAATCTGCCATAAGTTGGTTATGATGACACATTTCAGAAATATTTTGGATCCTGAGGTATTCTACTGAGGCAACATGGTTTTTCCACTGAGCAATCCTTTCATTATCTGCAGGTAAATTATGATTCCAATATTCATTAACACAATTCCAATGACTTTACAAGGATGCTTTACAGCACAAAGATAAAAATAAAACCCCAAGATTTTAAAGCATCCTTCTCTATAATCTGTAAGACAGTTTTTAGAAAGCCACAGATATACAAATCCTTTGCTCTTATTTCAACAATAAAATGGCATCATATATTCTATAAGGCATATAATTTCAGCCAATATTTGAATTTTGGTATTTGGTATTCGGAGGGTGCCGCGAATGCTTTGTTCTTTATCTTGAATCACATTGTGTGACAAGTTTAAAAATACAAGCATTATTATTTGTCTTGATAAACACTGCCCTACATATTGAGAGTGCAGGCAGATATGGAGGAATTTCAGAAAAGGGATAGTCCCTTTTTTGGAGGGATTGTTTTAAAAAATTGAAGTTCACAAATGAAAGCTTATGCCACAAAAGCTACTTAGGGATTCAAATATAAGCAATTTTCAGAGTTAAATAAGCCAGTAAAGAAGATCATCTAGAAAGTGTATCTTTTCCAATCTCCCCCTGGGAAAATGAAGATAACAGTTTTTCTTTTGTTTTATTGGGTTCAAGCAACCATGTGAAAAGCTATTTAATAGCATGTAAATATTGACCATGCAATTATGGGTAAATACTGTGTTATGTCAAAAGAAATAGCAAGTATCATTTCTTCCTCCTGAACTACTATCCTCTGGTCATGGCCCAGCCTTGAAAATTAAATGGTGATTATATTTACAATATCTTTCAATACTGTTTCGGATTCTTGTACCTGTTAGTGGAGTTATATAGCTGGTAATGTTTTCTAAATTACTATTATTTTATGTGTCATCTTAATTTGGTGTTCTATGAAATTTTATACATAGGCAACAAAAATAGTACTCTTTGTAATACTTCTAGTTTTGAAAGGATTTTTGTGTGTACCTTAGATCAGTGGACAATAAGTAGATTACTCTTTCAGATTAAAGAAAAACCAAATTACAGAAATA
>RJWT010030171.1:0-14717 GCA_004365215.1 Cuniculus paca | reverse complement strand
GATGGCTGTGGTACTTTTCGGGGAGCCCTGGTTCTTATTTGAGCGTTGCTTCTTGGCTCCACTGTAGAACCCTCAACCTACTAGCACAAATCCTTCATTCTGCTGGCATAGACTTTCTAGCTTCCACCACTGGCCTTTGGGCCTTCCCAGAACAGACTGGTATTGTGGACAGATTTCCTGCACTTTCTTATATCTAACAACTAGGTAACCATAAATAATATTATAAATTCTGTGTCCTGATTGTAATCTTTTTTCCCCATGACCCCTGACTATAACATCCACCCAGTGCGTGACCATAGTAAACTGCCTTGCTATAGGACCACAAGCAATTAGCCAAACAGTCATGGACTGAAACATTCAAAACTGTGAGCCAAAATAAATGCTTTACCCATTTTAAATTATCTCAGGCCTTTTGTTATAGTAACACAACGTTGACTAATGTACCTATCAAACATTATAGCTTAGCAACACAGTAGACTGTTAATTATTTACCCTGTGATCATGTGGCTGGTGGCTCCCTAGCACTGAGACATAGTATCATAGTACATATGCTTAGCCTGAGAAAAGATCAAACCTCAAATTACAATTTCAACTGAATGAGTACCACTGCTTTTGCACCACTGTAGTTGAGACATTTCAAGTTGAGCCATTTTAAATCAGGAAGCCACTTAAATTGAAAAGACTCTTTATAATAGTTGGCTCACGCAATTATGGAGACCAAAAAGTTTCATAATCTGCCATCTGCAAGCTGGTAGGAAGTCCAGTGGTATAGTTCTCCAAAGTCCTAAGAACCAGGAGTGCAGATGTTCAAGGGCAAGAGACAATGGATGGATGCCACAGCTCCAACAGGGGACAGAACTAATCCACCCCCTCCACCTTTATGTTCTATCCAGGCTTTCAATGAAATAGACAATGCCCATCCACACTGATGAGGGCAATTTCCTTTACTCAGTCTACCAAATTAAATGCTAATCTCTTCTGCACCCTCGAAGACACACTCAAATACAATGCTTAACCAGCTATCTGGACATCCTTTACTTCAGTTAAGTCGACACATAAAATTATAACCATTGCAGCTCTCCATGTAAAGACTCTCTCCCTCCCCCTCTTCTTTTCCCTCTCTCTTCTCTCCCCTCTCCCATCATAGCTATATAAAGTTGCTAGATAAATAAAGCCTTAGGCCCAAACTGTGCTGTTCAGCCCAGGGTACCAGAAATCCTCTGAGGGAAAGTTGAGTATTTTCCTGGCCATAAATGAGACTACTGCATGGTTCCCCAACTGGCTTTGATTAGAATCTACTTAAATCTATTTATTTCTGTGATCAGAACCTAGTGTGGAAAGAAGGTCTTAAACTCTGAGAATGAACCCTAACACCTCCAGGAAGACAGGACAGGCACATTTCTGGTGCATGCGTGCATGCGTGTGTGTGTGTGTGTGTGTGTGTGTGTGTGTGTCCCACAGATCTGAAGACATCACAGTGCGATTCAATAAGTTTCTCACTCGAACAGAACCACAGTAAATGACTACGTGTCTCACTGTGCCCTCACAACTTACAAAGCCACTAAGTATGCCACAATGCACAGGAATGTGTGTTTCTATATTATCTCTTGCCTCACATCTCAGTCTCAATGCTCTTTTACTATTCCTAGAACAAAATTTAGCTAGCAGCAAGGACTCGCATCAAGACACAAACAGCTGTTACCACTTTAAACTATTATCTTTATTAGGAGAACCTTCATTTTAACAAGGACTCAAACCTAAAGCTATAGTAATAGGTAAAAGTTATGCTTTGAATGTGTCCCCCAAAGTTCATGTGTTGGAGACTTAGGCCCCAGGGCAACCACATTGAGGTGGGACCTTTAAGAGGTGAATGAGTCACAAGGCCTCTGCCCTTATGAATGGATTATGTCGTTATGGTGGAAGTGGATGCATTACCACAGGGGTAGCATCCTTAGAAAGGGTGAGTCGGCCCTCTTCCTCCCTCATCCACTGTCGAGCCATATGGAGACTTCAGCCACGTCATAATGCAGCAAGTCTACATCAGAGGCAGCCCTTGATTTTGAACTTCCCTGCTCCCAGAATGGTAAGCAAAATACAAATTTATTGTTTATAAATTACCTACTTTGTGGTATTGTTTTAGCAACACAAAATGGACCAAGCTAGGGCATTTTCAAAGCAAGGAGTTGGGGAGGGAGCTTTGGGGCCTTTGCAATCTCCTAGAAATGACCTTTAATATTAACACATTAGACCATCCCTTCTCTCTTTTTTTGTATCCCTAACACTACCCCTTGTTGAAGTTAGCACCATTTCACCATATTGTCGCCAGGGAGAAGTGGGGTGTACAGTTCCTGTTTTGGCTGGGCTTGTCATGTGAGACTTACAACTCACAGGAAGGAAGAGGGAGATGTCTTAATCAGATTTAGTAGGACCTTAAATTAACCCATCTATATATTCTAGTAGACTTTTGTGCTCTTTAGTTCCATGAAATGAACAGGAAAGGGCTCAGAGAGAGAATAGGAGGGGTCAGGCTAAAGGCTACTGAACAAATATAGCCACGAGGGAAGAGGGCAGGCAGGAAATTGGGGTCATCCTTGCAGGACACTGACTTACACCAAGAGTTCCATTTCAAAGGGAGACTAAAGAAGAATCCCTGCCTTGCTCCCTCTAGCTTTGATATGCATAGTCTAAATTCTTCCATATATACAGGAAGGAGCAACTAGACTCACTTCCCACCAATATTTAGAGCTACATGTTGCCAAGAAGTACTAGGACACAATTCCCAAAGTTGGCTGTACATGGAATCAGCCAGGGATCTTTAACCATTACTGCTACCTGATTAACGAGCTGGGCCTGTGGCTGGCTGTTGGGAGGTGTCAAAGTTCTCCAGCAAAGATGTGCAGCAAAGACAGGGAGCCTCTATCTCAGGAGCCAGTCTGCAGCGAGCCTGGGCCTCCCAACAGCCCGCCTCTGTGTTTCTTACCCTGCTTCTCCTGAAGTGTGGGGCCCATGGACAGGAGCCCAAAGCCAGGCAGGATAGAGGGCAGGGGCTTCAGGAAATGCTCCTCAAGTGTACAAGATTGGGGCCAGCAGCCCTGGGAAGACAGTGTCTTGCTCTGATTTCCTCCTCCCCAGGGGATACAGGCAAAGGTGACAGAAGTAAGAACTTTGTAGGAGGTGACTGCGGAAAACAGAAGGTGGCAAAGTGTAAGCACGTTGCCGAAAAAAGGGAAAAGGTCAGGGAGGGGTGTGGCTGAGGGGGACAGATGTGTCAAAGAGGAGCAATGACCGTAGCAAGTGGCTTGCTCCGAGAAGATGGGGAGAGGCTGGGATACTAACTCAGCCTGACTGGTGGCTTGAGGAGACTCATGGGCACGTCACTGATAATGGGCCACCTTTTCCCAAGGATCTCAAGCTGCAAGGGGGAGGGGAGATTGATTCCTACCATGGAGTCACTGTCAGCTCCCTTGGGTGCTGCCCTGGTTTGGACCCTCATTATCCCCCTCTGAGGCTGTTTCAGAAGTCTCTGCATGGCTCTTCTGCATCCCACCTTTTGCAAGCCTTCCCTTCCTACATGCACCCTGCTTCTAGTGTAACCTTACTGAAATGACCATCCGATTGCTCTTTTCTTCAGAAACAGGGGTTCTCCCTTGATAATCATCCTATCTTTGTCACCTAACTGGTCTCTCCTTTCCACCATGGACCTCACCTTTGGACAAACCATACCACTTACCCTTTCCTGAGCCTGCCTGACCTCTGTTGTGTCCTCTATTTAAATGGTCTGCTCTTCTCCTCTTGATTAAATTACTTTTCAATTCATGATCATCTTAAATGCCACCAACACCAGAAAGCATCACCAATCAGCAAGACTGAAATGAATGATTCCGAAACTCTTCTCATGTCCCTTTTACAGCCCTCTCCCCTTGTGAATTCCGGCTGATTGTGAACTGTTTCTACTAGAGCATGAACTTCTGGAGGACAAGAAATGTATGATCTTTAAACGCTATCTTCCAGAGTGCCAAAGAGGAGTTTGGATGCAACAGATGCTCAATCTGGGCTTATTAAATTGAATTTTATAGGATGAGAATGGGTAAGCACAAGAACCTGTGTGTGGACAGCAGGGATATCAATAAGTAGGCAACACTTGCTGCTATGCTTGGTGTTGGAGGAGATCCCAGTAGCCCACATAGTACCGCAAAGGACAAACATCAAAGAACAAGACCACACGCCAGGACAGGTAAGATACCAACCATGTGTTCTCTCCTCACAGCATATAAGAATTCATAAATAAAAGGATGCAGGCACACACATATCAATAGCAACTAACCTTGATAGAACATTTAAGTTTGCTTATAATCACATTTTCAATAAATGCAGACACAGAGACTATTTCCTCACAATTTGCCAGTCTGATATTTTCCACTTATACAAGATGGACAAGTGTTCATCACCTCCTCACACAGCAAGAACATCTAACACACACTTGTATCTGTAGAAATAAAAGGACTAAAATTATTGAGCTCCATATTTCAAATATTGCCTTTGGTTATATGTTAGACACAAAATGACTCCCCAAAGAAGGCCTGTTTTTGTGTTCCCAGCTCAACCTTTTTCCCCTTCACACACACACACATACACACACACACTGCTGTAGTCAGCTTACAAGGGGATTGATTTAATACAGGACACAAAATTTATAGGATTATTATATAATATTCACCCAAAGAGTCAAATGCAAAAGAGTGCAGGAAGTTTGTCCACACATCAGAGACCCAAAGAATCCAGCTGAGGACCTGGATCCCACGGCAATATCCTGCACGAGTCCAGCTGAAGACCTACAGTCCATGGTAATGTCCTCCATGAGTCCGACTAGAGGCCTAGAGCCCATGACAATGTCTCATGCAAGTCTGTACTGGGAAGACCCAAAGGTCAGTGGTGGAAGCTAGAAAGTCCACCCCAGCTGGATGAAGGATCTGTGCCAGCAGGAAGTGATGCTCAAGGTAAGGACCACAGCTCCCCAGAAGAGAACCACAGCCATCCTCAGTGACAGTGAGGACCAGAGCTCCTCCAAGGAAAAGAACAGCCAAGTTCCTATCAGGAAAGCCAGTGTGACAAGTTTCTTCAGGAGAATCAACAGCGCACCATCTTCTCTAGCTCTCTTTTTCTGCTGTTGCCAACAGTCCTCAGGTGCGCCTTCCACACCCAGAACCACAGACTCAATTCAGCTGGGTGTTACAAGTTGCTCCACCACACACAGCAATGTGCTGACTTATGTCCCACCCACAAGTCAAGCTGTTGACATCCTAAGCCCCTGTACCCTACTTAGAATATGACATTAAGAATTATTATGTAATTAAGATGAGGTCACATACGAATAGGGTGGGCTTCTAATCCAGTATGATTCATGTTCTTTTAAGATAGATGCCCCAAGAAACAAAGTGTCCCAGGAAGAAAAATGTATGCATGTATCCAGGTCACAGAGATCATTCCTTGCATGGAATGCCAGTGTATCTGTGTGTTAAGGGTGTCTGTGCGTGCAGATATATTTTGCATGCGAAGCCAAGGAATTAAATTTGCCCTTCTACCATCACACATTTATATGCCTAAGCAACCCCTTCCCCCGCCTTCACTATACCCTTCAGCCTAAACTGCAAGTGTTCTCTCTGCTTGGACTATTAATTAAACGATGTACTTCCCCTGCCTCCCTTTGCCAGTGGGTGGATGGCAGTTTATGAGTGATAATTAAGGCTCTATCAGGACACTAATCAAAGTCGCTCATAAAAGGCATCTAACCCTGACATTGTTGGATTCAGGTCCCAGGGACTCGGAATGAAGGCAGGAAGATCTTTGAATAAAGGAGCCAGGTGAAGGGGTACACTGTGACTGACCTGCCTTTCCCCTCCACCCAGAGCTTTTTCCATCTACAACTCAAAGTTTTGGTTCTCAGGGTTTCCAACTCCTCTTCTGCCTCCAACTTCATCTAAGAGGCAGCTGTCCATTGTGCAGGAGAAAATGGCTGGCCTACGTGAGAAGTGCACACGGTTCACAGAAAAGGTTATGGACAAAGTTGGAGTTACTACTCTGAGTGTCACTACTTACTAGCTAATCCAGGTAGGCCAAGGGGTACCTATTTGTAGAAGGCAGATTGGGTTATTTCAAAGTCAAACAGGTGATGGAGTAGATAAAGAATAATACAGAATGAGAAAGGCCAATAATCTTGGAAAATATATACTGGGCACCATATACCAAGCATTTTATATGGCTATCCTCATTTCGTCCTACAACCCTGAACACTAGGTTAACATAAACTGTGACAGCTTGCAGAAACAGAGGTTGATAATGACTAACTGAGCCATGGTCACATAGCCAGGATATGGTAGAGGTCATGTATTAGCCCATTTTTCATTACTGTAACAAAGCAGGAGGTGGAATTTTAAAAAGTTTATTTTACTCATGGTTTCAGAGGTACAAGATCCAGGGGCAGCATCTGGTGATAGTCTTCTGGGCGCAGCGTCCTGAGGTGGCACTGAGGACCACATGGCAAGGGACAGGGAGCATGTGTGTCTGTGGGTCTATGTCTCGCCTCTCTCCCTCTTCTTAAAAAATCAACAGGATTCACTTACAGGGGCTCCACCATAATGATCTTATCTAATCCTAATCGTTTCTCCAGTCCCATCTCTAAAAACTAGTTAGGTTGCTTTCATTCTCTTTTTAAGGTTTCCTTTTAATAGTTCAGAGGGGATTAAACTTAAGCATAAAAATGAGGGCACATGGGGAACAAACTACATTCAATTCACAGCAGGCAGAATTTGAAATATATGCAGAATTCAGGTTGGTCTATTATTCATGGTATTTGGGGACACTAAAAACCAGGGTTCTGGGAAAACAGATGGAAAAGGACTTATGGATTCACTAAATGGCACTGAAGCTCCAGATTACAGAATTAAAATTCCACATTCCTATTTCTCCTGCTCCTCCATCTCTCAGTTGCCAGGGGTGCACTGTCCTGAGGCCACTGGTGACATAGGGCAGGACAGCACTTCTCAAAGCACTAAATTCTGGTGTAGGGAGAACAAAAAAGGCCATGGAAGAGACTGGTAAGCCTTTCCACGTCCCTTCTGGGAAGCCAGTGCCTTTTGACAGATGGCAGAAACAGTCCCAGCTCTATGTCTACAGAATCTCTGGCAATGACACAGGATGTGAGGAAAGACAGGTGTTGCAGGAGAGACTGAAGTTTCTGATACTGGCTCGCTCCATGGGAAATGTTACTTCAGTGAACTGATTTTAAACCTCAAACAAACCTACCAACCACCGTATGTACAGCCAAAGTCTAGAAATCTAGAAGGCCAGTGCAACTTCTCTAAGTCTATGTAATCCTGTGGTTTCAATGTGTTCCTCCAAAGTTCATGTATTAGAAACTCGATCCCAACACAACTATTATGGTTTATGTCTAGATGCCCCACCACCACCAAACTTCATGCAGCCATGGCTGGTGGGCTTCTAGTGTTTGTGATCGATTCATCGTCCATTGCTGGGATTATGGGTGTGAGTGCTACACACACCCTAGGGTGATGAGCCTACATACAACATAAAGGACAGAAAGAATTTTCTCTCATACTTCTCCCTTTTTTTGCTCTTGCTGCTTTTGCTATCTTCCATGAGCTATTGCCCTCTGCCATGCACCACTCTACCTTAGAGTCAGCCAAGTATGGTGAACCTCCACAAACTGTGAACTAAATAAACCCTTCCTTAATTTTGGGTGTCAGGTATTTTGTCCCAGCAACAAGAGAAAAGTAACCAACACAATGATCATGTTGACAGATAGGACCTATAAAAAACAACTTGGTCCTGAGGGCTCTGCTCTCAAGGATGGATTAATGGGTGGGATAGTTACTGAGGGAGTAAGTTCCTGATAAATGGATGAGTCTAGTCTCCCTCCCACCCTTGCCCTCTGCCTTCTGCCATAGGATGACACAAGAAGGTCCTTGCCAGAAGTGGTTTTCTTGGCTATTCAGTCTCTAGAACTGTAAAAAATCTCTCTTTATAAATTACTCAGTCTTGAGCAGCAGCCATGCCGGCCCGGGAGAACCAGGAAGAAGGCCACACACACACACACACACACCCTCCTGTGAGCCAGCCATCCCTCCCCAACAGTAAGCAACCAGCTGATTTGGAGGAACACAGGCTGAGATGATAACAACTGAATTAAAGAAACAACCTAACACTTGTATTGTTTGATTGACATTGCAAACTCAAAGCTGGTAGTCTGAGCAACTATTTAGAGGTTAATAATATGCAATATAGTAACTATTGAGGATTTCCTACTGTCTTATCACTGCTGTGTTTCATTTTATTGTTCTGTTTTAGTCCCTTTAAAATATAAATAAATAAATAAATAAATAAATAAATAAATAACCCAGTCTTGGGTATTTTGTTACAGGAGCACAAAAGTAACTAAAACACATATAAGTAAAGGAACTGGGTAACAGAAGCTGGCAGTTAGCTAACTCAATATCCATTCTCTCCTTGTTTCTTGAATTGTCTTAACTGCAATGGCCAAGGTAATACTGATTTTTCCACTTTCCAGCCACACTTGAGGCTAGGAATGGATACATGGGAATTTTCTGCCCAGAGAGGTATGTGAATTAGGACCACTGCTGGGCCTGAGACAGAGGGCAGCCACAGATCACACTGTCCTGTCCACCTTTCCTGCTTTTGAGAGGGAACAGGATGAGGAAAAGGCCAAAAGAATTACAAAGTCTTCATTTATGACATTATCGATCTATGCTATCACCAGCAGCGCTCTATGCCAGATTTCTTGAGCTGTGGAGAAAATAAGAGCTTATTTACAGCAATGTTATGGATTATCTATAACCAAAGCTCTCCTGGCATCTGATTGCAAACATCACATTCATACCATGACACCAGTCAGGACAGCAAGTAGTCAGTTTATTTCATCCCTTCTAAAAAAACATTTTGTAGCATTTTAACATTTAAAAAGTTAGGATGGAAACTTAAATGGCCACCAGCTTTTTAACTCAATTATGCCAAGTGTCCCATTTCTGGAATACCACAAACAACAGAACATAATAAAAATTGTTCTCTTCAAATTCTTGTTCCTTGAATTTTTCTAGGTAACATGTATGAATTTCATGCAAAAAAATAAAAAACTGTAACCTTTGGCATAAATAGGTTAATGTTAACATAATTAATGAAACACTCTATGAGATACACTGCTAGACATATTAGGGTGTGGTTTTTCCAAAAGTCATGCTGCCTCCTGTTTGTCCATGCAAATGGAAGGAGATGGGAGGGTAAGCCTTCATCTCCAAAACAAAGTCCACAGATCTGCTTAAATAAACACAAGTCCTAGACCCTCCTACTGTTAAAGAATAACATCTCTTTGAAATGGAAACATGTCATTCTACCCAAATATACATATATTTTATTTTAAAAAGCAAAACAGAGGACCAGGGGATTTAGCTCAGTAGCATAAGCACCTTCCTGGCAAGTGTGAGGTCATGAGTTCAATCCCTGGTACCAAAAATAGTAAAACAGCAAAAAGGATAGAAATGATAGAGAATTAAAAAAAAAAAAAGTAGGAAATCAACACTAGTTAATACAATGCATATTGTTATCTTAGAAGTAGTGGTTCAGGTTACGAGATTTAGGCATGAAAAAATGCTCAACCAACCAATGAAAGCATAAATTGTTCTTCTTGATAAACTAACAGATTAGTAGAATGGCTATCTATCTTGTATACATGCACGTATATACATACATATATATGTATACCTATATACATATAATCTTCTCCTTTCTTCCTTTTCTGCTTTCTTCTATCCCAGTTGTTCTTTCCTTTTGAGCACTTTCTTTCCCTTTCATTATCACAGTATCTATTGCACATTTTGGATCTTATTACTCTTTCATTTTTTTTTACACTAGGGAGACAATATTTACAAATGGGAGTTTGATTTATTTCACTTATGAGTACACCCAAATATATTTATGCTGCTGCTGAGTAAAACTTTCTTTCAAATTGTCTTTGGGACCTATGGTATGTCCTTTTGATTATCTGCAGTGGTCTCCATGATATGAGAGCATATTTGATGTTTGAAAATAGTGCAAGGTCACCTCTGGTCAAACCTCATGAATAATGGTCAAAACAATGCATATGATTTGCTGTAAAAGCATGACTAAAATGAGAGTCTTGACTCCTAAGATTACTGTGAAAACGTCAAGAACTCTAGCTATTTTACTCCTCTACCTCCCATCAGCTCTGGATGACCTGCAAGTGTAATGTTCCCACCGCCGGAGTCTCTCAGTTCCCATTCCCCATCTCCATCTGACAGGGAGGGGAGACAGGGGAGACAGCCTGTCTCAGTTCTGTCCATTTGATGTAAACGTTTAAAAGCCAGGAGTGGCCTTGTATTCTGTAACTCTACACAGATCTCATCCTTCAGCTTTTTGTCTGGCCCAAGATAAGCTCTAATCTCCTCTGAGGCGAATACATTCCAAAACCTCAGGGCGGGGGCAAACACCACTCCTCTCACCTGGCAAGCACTGGGACACAGGCTATAGGAACTCTGCACTGATGAAGATGGTTTATGGAAGCTGCTAAAGCTGTAGCAACAACAGAACAGACTCAGGGGAGTTTCTGCTGGGTTTTTCCAACCCCTCTTTGATGTCTCCAGGTGGGGTTGGGCAACTGTACCATCTGCTTTCAAAAATATCCTCTGACTGCCTCTTTTCTCCATCTTTTACCAACTTCTGTCAATGCCAAATGATTAGAAATAGTACATATTTTGTGACCTTTTTATTCTTACTATGGCAGAGATAGAGAAATGCCATGCATGAATTAAGGTTATCTTGATGTGCCAGGGATTCACTATGCCTAATCCCTCTGCCTCTGGGCAGGACAACTGTTTCTAACCCCAGTAGGAAGACTACCAGGGAAGGTAGAGAGAAATCTGTTTGAAAATTACCAGAGGAGATCCCTTAGCAGGGTAGTCTTAACACTAATAACAGACCCAGCATCCTTGAAATAAACAACAAAAACAATATGGCCGCATGGCATATATGTGTGATTTGGCAGAAAAATTTGATCTTCCCCTGGTCTGTGCTCACTGAATCAAATTCAAATCAACAGCTAGGGATGCAATTTTAAAATTCTGAGCAAGGACCAATGTCCCACACATGCTACCTTTTGTGCTTTCCTGGCTGAGCTGTTACCTGCAGTTACCTTCACTGAATTCATTTTTGTTCTTAACTGTGAAAGGCAAGTTACACAGCTGCTTGATTCTGGCTATACGCTGAAGCACAGGGGCTCCTGAGGAAAAGCAAAGTTCAAATGCATTTGATCAATTTCAGGTTCAAACAGCAAAGCATCCACATAATACAGAGATGGGTGGACTCCCCCCGTGCAGCCTGTTTTTACTCTTGGCCTCCTTGAAACAGGTCTCTATTCCCAGCACTGATACGCATTCCCTAAAATAATCAATTCCAAACATACTGTTGAGAAATGGATGTTGTGCTTAATATTCAGTGGAGAGAGGAAGATTCATATCCCATCCAGCCCAAATTAAAAATAGAAGGCCTATCAGCATCTGGGCTTCCCTGCTCTCCCCTACCATTATCCCATCACTCTTCTTTCTCCTCACCTACCTTCAGCTCTGCCCTCATTTATGATATAACCTCCATCAACGCAAGGCTAGAACCCGGCCAGCCCACCACCAGGGACACCTTGTCTCTCCTGCTTTCTCTAGGTGCCTCTTTCCTTCCATACCCCTCTTCCCACCTTGCTGCTTCCCCTACCTTCCAAGAAGTTCATCGAAGTATTTACCCAACAATCCAGACCCATTCTTAAGAAGGAATTCTGCTACAAAGTAAGCTTTATTTACTATCCTGGTTTGCCAACAAATTATATGCTGTTAAGAATATGCACTCCTTTATCTTAACGATAACCCTGTGAGGATGGCTACAATCTGCAGCATACTGAAAAGGGAACATGGAGGGGCTCAGAGAAATCCAGACGCTCACCCATGCTAAGACCTCATCTCGGTTCTGCTAGAGCCCCCATCAGTGCCCTCACCTGCCCTCCAGTGCTGAAGTGCAAGGCAGGTGGGCCTGGGAAATGTGCAGTGTGAGCTGAGGACGGGGCATGTATCTGGGCCTGCTTCTTTTACATTGCAGACAGCACCTGTTCCCATTATCCAAGCAGCTCCTGAAAAACCATCAAAGAATCACCTTTGAGAAGATTCTGTCTTCTCCTAAGCTATTGTATCATAGGCAAAATGCAAGAGATTTCATTATTTTGTTGCTTACAGAGGTTAAGGGACTTGCTAAGACCATGCAGCTGTTAAGCGCTACTGACAGTGGATTTAATAAAGGCTGGAGTATCTAACATCCAGGTGGTGCTATGCCATTATGCCTCTCTAAAGGAAGTTCAATCTTGGATGATGCTTAGATGGAAAAAAGGAGCATTTCCTTTCTTTCCAAAATAACTGCAGGAAGCCAACACTATGTAGGAGTTAGTGACTCTTTTTGTGCTTAGGCAGACATACTTACATGGAGGTGAAGTGTGGGCCGGGGAAGCCTTTCTCCCCGCCTGCTACAAGAACTGAGAAATAGGACTGGTGACTGGACCAGGTTAGGTTATATGTGTGTCAGACACCAATGCATTTCCACTCCCGCTGCATGTTTCTAGCCAGGCAAGAAGCCAGAGTCTACTCCTTCTGAGCAGGCTCAGTAAGAAGTCTTTGCTGTCTCAGGCTTGGCAGTCGATTGTTGGTAAGGTCTAGAAGTAGGAGGCAGACTCAAAAACTAAGCCATAAGCTACAGTTCTCCTGCCATTGCCTACCGAGTAGCTGGGATTATAGGTATGCACCACCACACCCAGTTAACATAGTGGTTACCAATGAGGCAGCCCATGCCCTCAACGAGGAGATGCATAGGATTCTTTGCCTTATGATTGGGAGGTGAGTCACCCGCTTTTATCTATGTCTTCCAAGTCAATAAATTTCAGCAGACCAAAGGGGACAGAGACTAGAGTCTGTCCACATACAAACTTATGTGCAAGCATACTGGGCTTCTAAGGAGTAGTAACCTGTAGCTGACTGGTGATGGCTCAGGGATTGTTGCTCTCCAAAGCAAGGTATCAGCAGGATAATCTGGCACTTCTGTACATCTGCAATCTCATTTCAGGGAAATGGGACCCTGATAGTCATTCAAAATATGATATGCCCACATCAACATAATGCTATGATTAGCTGGGCATGGTGGTGTACTCCTGCAGTCCCAGTACTTGGGAGGCTGAGGCAGGAGGATCATTTTGAGTTCGAGACCAGCCTGGGTTACATAGTGAGTTCAAGGCCAGCTGAACCACAAAACGAGACCCTGTCTCAAAAACACCAAAAAAAAAAAAAAATTACACTACACAGCACATATACTGGGTCTACATGCAATGGATTTGGAAATTACATGGCTAGTTAGGCCTTTCTCTTTCTCAATTCTTCCTGCTGCATACAACCTAAATCAGAAAGTATCAGAAAGACTAACTAACCTGACTTTTTAAAAAGATTCATGCTCCCAAAGAGAATTCCATAAATTGTCAAAGACAAGAGGTGTTTACTGTGGCCATACTCACTGTCTTGGTTACTTTTTTCTCGTTGTTGAGACAAAATACTTGACACCCAAAGTGAAGGAAGGAGAGGTTTCTTAGTTTTGGGGGTTTCAGTCCATACTCAGCTGGCTCCAAAGCAGGGTGGCGTGGCTGAGGGGCAGCTGTTCCCAGCAGCTGCAAGCAGCAAGAGTGAACAGCGCAAAACAGAGGAAATATGCCTCCATTCTGACCTTACATTGTATGTTGGCTCCACCCCTGGGCAGATGCAGGACTCACACCGTCAATCTCAGCACTAGACAAGGAGTCAATCACAAGGGCTAGAGTCAGCAGCTTCCATGACTACATGAGGCTTGGGGGGCCTAGATACAAACCATAACACTCACTGAGCTGATACATACTGCCAGGACAATCTGACAAGAAGGCGGCACAATTTAGATAACCAAGTTTTCACTCTGTGATTCTCAGAATGCCTTAGTTTTGTTCAAGTCACAAACATCCCCCAGGCTTTAGCTAGCCAACTGGATAGTGTGACATGGTATCCTTTGTTGGGGTTGCTTTAATTGGATTCCTGTATGTCAAGTTTGACTCAAGAGTACAGAGCATCAAGGGGAAGATCTTAGAGGTTCAAAGTAAACTGCTCAACTCCCCTCAGCAGAAATTAAGCTCCATCTTGGAGATCCATTGTCAATCACTCTAAGGAGGGCCTTTGATTCCTTTACACACTGAAATCTTTTCTTTTTAAGGCAGTCAACAGCAATTCACAGAGGAACAAATTTAGCCTTTAACATGACATTTGTAAGATGATGTCAAGTCTCTCTGTGACCATTTACAGGGATGCTGAGGGTATAAGTGATTGGGCAGCAAGAAGTTTGTGATACCAAAGAATGAGAAGTAAGAGCCTGGGGCAGGAATGAGAACAGAAAAAAAGAAAATAAGGCTTTACTGTTTCCCCATTTTTAGAAAGCAAGCATTATCAAGAGAGATATGAAATCCAACTTAGGTAGAGATAGGGAAGACTGGAAGATTAAGGAAGAAACATTTAATATTACCAAACTGTCTGAGGTCTGTATATAGACAATAGTAGGATGATATAATCTTA
>RJWT010030170.1:0-14733 GCA_004365215.1 Cuniculus paca | reverse complement strand
TGTAGGCCTAAGTGCTAAATCCAGGCTATGGCCTGGTTTTTCTTGATAAAGTTTTATTGAAACAGACATATTCACTGATCTACAAATTGTCCATTGTGACCTTAATACTACAATGACAGAGTTGAGTTGTGTGGTCCACAAAGCTTATAATATTTTTCTTCTGGTCCTTTGATGGAAATAGTTTGCTGACCCCATGCTAGGAGATACTGCTGAAGTGAGTTGACCTTTTATAAGAATCTTCCCAAGCTGGGTTCAGTAGTGCATGCCTGTAATCCCAGCTTCTCAGGAGGCTGAAGCAAGATTGTTCGAATAGTGCATGTTTTTTTCTGGTGTGAGAAACCAGAAGTGTAAATAAGGACCAAAATGAGTTATAGATATTGTGAAATAGGGAGAAAATGTTCAAATGGGAAAGGGAGCTAGGGAGGGAGGGAGGAGAAAGGAAGAAAGGAAAAAGAAAAAAGAAGAAAAGAGGAAAATAATGGAAACAAAAGTTGTATAAATGAGGGGGAAGAGAGGTTGAAGGGAAGTGAGGAGAGTGAGAGAAAAAAAGAAGAATCATGATATATCATGTATAGGTACAAATTCCCTTTGATTAAGGTGATCATTTTTAATGTTTAAAATGTACCAATAAAATTAATTTATTAAAAAATAAAATAAAATCACTGTACTAAGGTAAAAAAATGACAATGATACATCCGTGTACCTGTCTTCTTGTTAAAGCCATGTTATTAAAAAGTGATTTTCTCATTTAAGGGTCAGAAATGAAGCCAGATTGTGAAATACATTCTGTTAACATTTCTTATAGGTAAACTTTATTGACAGAAAAAAAAATTGCTTCAGTTCGTGACCTCTGTATTGGGTGACGAACCTGACTGTTGCCATCTTCCCCAGAATTATAGAATGAATTAATTTCATAGTATCTGTTGGTTATTTGTTTGTCTGCTTTGGAGAAATGCCTGATTCGCCTTCTGAGCATGCCTAGAGGTAAATACAACAGGAAAAGGTAACCAGGTAACTTAGTGTATACACCACCTATTCAAGATTTCTTGTGTCATTCTTTGAGTTCCTTATGTATTTTTTATTGGTACATTTTAGATATATTTAATGATTACATTCATCATAGAGAATTTCCTTGTGTATTTTGGGTAGTCGTTTCTTATCAGATATATGGTTTGCAAATATTTTCCCTCAGTCTGTAAGTTATCTTTCATTTTGTTGTTTCGTTTGCTGTGTGGAAGCTTTTTGATTTCCATTTATTTATTTTTGTCTTTATTGTCTGGGATTTTGGTGTCATATACAAAATATCTTTTCCATGACTAATATCAAAGAGCTTTTATTTTATGTTTTAAGGTTTTTACTGTTGCAGGTTTCACAGGTAGGTCTTTAATCAATTTTGAATTGAATATTGTGTATAGTGTAAAATAAAGGTCCAACTGCATTAAAAAGGAGGAACCAGAAATGAAGAGCACAGCATGTTAGTGCATGTACAAATATGCCAAAATGAAACGCATTATCCTGTATAATTGATATGCACTATAAAAATAATTAATTAAAAAATTTGAGGCTAGCTGGGCAATTTAGTGAGACCCTATCTTAAAATTAAAAAATGTAAGCTCAGTGATAGAGCACTTCTGTGTTCCATCCCCAGTACCACAAAAGAAAAACAAAATCAAATAAACAAAACAAACAAACAAAAACCCTCCCCAAGTGGTTTTTTTTTTTTTTTTAATGAGTGTTCCAGTTGAACTTTGTCCTGTGTTATCTGGTTTTTATCCCCTCTTTTTCTTTTTGCCACTTTAATGGATGTTTCTATGCTTTTCCAAAGAAAATTTGGCACTATCAGTACTTTTTAATATTTCATCTTAACTTTCGCATTTAGAATTAAAGCAAAGAAGAACTATTGCATTTTAACCTATTAGTGTTGATATAGACTATAGAATATCAAAATGAAACCATGACAAGGCCCAACTTGAATTAAAGAATGAGCTAAGTGGTGTGTGGTGGTACGTACCTGTAGTCAGCTACTCAGGAGGCTGAGGTAGAAGGATCACTTGAGCCCCAGGAGTTTGGGGCCATCCTGGACAACATGGCAAGATAATGTGTCTTAGAGAAGACAGACAGACAGGTAAAATCTCATTAGTCAAAGATAATTATATTTTCAATGAAGTCCCAGGAATGGAAGAAAAACAATTGCTGTTATATGATAACATATTTCTCTATAACTTAACATGTTCTGTTTGTCTGTCTTGTGCTAGTATAAATGCTGTCAGAATCAAACCAGTTACTTGTGGCAAGCTGTAATAACAATGACAAACAAGCAGAACCAGAAAGTTCTAAAGGAGGGAATCTCATGCACATGTCTCATAACAAGAACTATCACAAATACTTTGCCAGAACCACAACCCTGCACAAAGCCATGGCAACCTTAGACAAAGAATACTTCTGCAAGGATGTCTATTCTAAGTGTCGGTTCACCCTTGTACTGGCACTACTTTGTTGTTCCTTGAACGTTCTTGTTCTTAATCCTTATACCCAAAGGTTATTGTTTTAAAGGAATTCACGTGATTCTCTTCATTTCGACTTTCAAGTTTTCCTTTACCTGTTCCCTTTGAATATGTGTGTGGTTTCTGTGGCACACATATTCTGCATTATGGTGTTCCCTGCTTATTCTCAAAGTTGTGTCATTATTCTTTAACCTCTCCATGTTGAAAGTTGACTACAGTGAACTAACATTTTAAAAGCAGAGACTTGTTAATTTCTTTATTCATTAGACAAACAAGTCTGAACTACTTATTTCCAGCATTTAGTATGGCAGATTAAATTTTCTAACAGCCCTCTCTTTGAGAGGTGGGGTTATATCTTTTTGAATCTATATAGATTAAGTAACAACTCATCAATTGAATAGCAGAAGGGATGCTGTTAGTTTATTGGCAGAAGCCTTAAGAAACTGGTAGTTTCAAATTCTTGTCTTTCAGGACATTCCAGGAACTAAGCCACCAGGTGAAAAGTCCAGCTATCTGGGAAGCCAGCCTCGTGGAGGTACTATTTATACATGCACTGTTTCCAGTCTTCCAGTCATCCCCACCAAGGTGCCAGACACGTTACTGATGCCATCTTGGACCCGCCAGACCACACCATCTGCTATCTGAATATCTGGTCACCTCAGTTGATGCCATTTGGAGCAGAAAAATCACCCAGCTGAATCCCGCCCAAATTTCTGACCCACAAAATTGTGAGTTACAGTAAAATGTTTGTTTTAAGTTACTAAATTATAGATTAGTTTACCAACCACAGATAATTAGAACACTTATTATGTATCAGGAAAACAGTATTGAGGCAGATAGAAAGATTTTGGGGGGAAGAACAGAACTATTTTATGTATATTTAAGATTTATTTATGTGCTATGTGATGATGTAAAGTATTTTCCTCGTCTTTCCTCACAATCTTCAGGAAAAAGAGCAATGCAATGCAATGCTAATGCAATCTGGAATAAAATAAACCTACCCAATGGTGTTCTGAAGGTAGAAAATTCTGACAATGGGAAACTACATGTCTATATGTCTAGCTATATATCTTTATCTTATATATACACACACATATATAGTTATGTGTATGATATATATTTATATATTTAGTATGTTTATATATTCAATATATTTTAATAATTATATATATATATATATATATATATATATATATATATACTGGTAAAAGAAAAATTTTAGATGAATTAAATTTTTCAGAATTTAGTTGAGCAAAAACGGTTCATAATTTGGGCATTAGTTAGAACCAGAAGAAGTTCAGAGAGCATTACTTAGCAGCTTTAATTAGTGAGCTTTTATAGGAAGCAAGGTTTAGGAATCATTTCATTATTTGGGCATGGTGGGATGAGGTATCTACCTTGTTTGGGTATGGTCTAATTATTTGGCTGTTTGTAATTGGCTGAAGCTAGGTTGTTTGTGGTTGGTTGAAATTTGGCTGTTTGTTGCAAAAACATATACTGTACTTCTAATTCTGGATTGAATTTGTTTTATGTATTAAGTTAGCTAGCAATTTGTTATGTGTAGGAATTCAAAGTATGGATTTCTTTGATGTAAACTAGGGTACCACACTACATTTAGTTGTATTTTTGCTTGATTCTTTAGGATAAGCCCAAGAAATAGCAACCTTGGTAGTGGAGACAGTTTGAACTCAAATTCACTTTGTCTTTTTCTCTGTCTTCTTTATTACCCTAGCTCCCTCTCAATTCCTCTTTATCTCATGAACTCACATACACACATACATACATACACAAGTGTGTAAATGATTAGAGTTCTTGCTTTCTTTACTAACCCTTAGTGGAGTCAGTAAAGAAGTCAGAAGACTCCACTGACATTCACCTTCACCTGAGCAGTGCAGTTTGCAAGGTTAAAGAGAGGAGAGCAGAGAAAATAGCTGTTACTTGAAGGAGATGGTAGTGTCCTGAAGGATAAGGTTTTAAAAAAAAAATTAAGGGGGGAAAGTCTAGAGAAGGCAAGTGTTGGAGAATAACATAGTGACAACATGGGACATGTTCTGAAAATTCAACCAGTGAGGTCTTACATCTATTGTGTGATAGAGGGGAATTAACTATCATGGAGCACAACTCTCAACTTTTCAACTCCATGTTTTAGGTCACATTTTGGTCCTATAACAAAGAACCGCTTTACTGGCACATAAACAGATGTGTGGGTCAGTGGAACAGAATAGAGGACACAGAAACAACCTCAGGGACATTCAGTCGTCTGATCTTTGACCAAGGGGCAAAAACATACACTTGAGAAAAGATAGCCTTTTTAATAACTGCTGCTGGGGAACTGGCTATATGCATGCAGATGATGGAATCTAGACTCATTTCTCTCAACACATATTAAACTAAAATCAAAATAGATTATAAATCTAAACATTAAAACAGAAATACTCTGATGGAAGATAAAATAGGTAAAACTTGTTAGGTTGCAGGGAAAAAGAACTCTTCTACATTGTTGGTGGGAATATAAACTAGTACAGCTACTATGGAAATCAGTATGGAGATTCCTCAAAAAACGAAAAATAGAAATTCCATTTGACCCAGATATTCTCCTTTTAGGGATCTTCCCAAAAGAGAGTTTAATGGGTAAAGAAAATATGGTACTTATACACAATACAGTACTCTTCTGTAAAGAACAATGAATTTGGGTCATTTGTAGAAAAATGGATGCACCTTGAGACTATAATATTAAGTCAGATAAATTAGACATGCTGATTAAATATACATGGTTTCTCTTATATGAGAAATCCAAAGTATAAAGAAAGGGCACAATATAAATAAGTATAAATAATAGGAAATAGGGAGATAGATCTTTTGCAAGTGGGAAGGGGGCTAGGAGATCTGGAGACGGAGGCAGGGGCATCAGGAATAAAAAGAATTAAGATATGTTAGTACATGTGCCTGTTCAATGAAATAATTATGTACTGAAAACATGTACTAATAAAAATTTAAAAACTAAAAAATGAAGAAAGATAAAAAAATATTAAGCCAAGGATTTAGCTCATTGGCATAAGCACCTGCCTGGCAAGTGTGAGGTCATGAGTTCAATTCCTGGTACCAAAACAAAAACAAAAACAAAAACAAAAAAACCAATTGAATGAGTGGAACACACACACACACACACACACACACACACACACAGCTTAACTTCTAGAGAAACCCAATGTAAACTGAGCTGGATGACAATTAAGGTGGTTTTGGAAAGCAATAACCCCATCTGTCTTGAGCCAATATGTATTATTCTGTGGTGGTTACTTTTGTATTGACTACCAGAATACTCTAGCATAAAAGACCACAAGAGTAATTCCCCTAATTCTTACTTCTAGAGGAATGTTACAAACAGTTTTCATGGGACCAGGAGGAGAATTCCTGACACAAGGATGTATTTATTTGTAAACGACAATAACATACATTTTGGTTTTTAAACAGTTTAAGAAATTGGAAAATAATTGTAACCAGGTATCTAACATTTGCTCCTCCATTTGAAAATGAATAATGGACTTGAAGCCCATTTGCACCCTTCTGTGACTGTTTATTGCAATGTTTATGCCCTGCAAATATAAACAAGTGTTTCCCAGATGCTTTGTCTTTCTTCCCACAGCTTCCCTGTGGAGATGAGATAACATGTTTCAATCTCATCCTATGTGGGAAGGTTGACATGACCTTCCTCAGAGACTTGCATTGGATTCTTTGTTGAGAATTGGCATTCTCAACATTGGCATTCTTTAGATGACTGTAAAAATTTTCAGCTCAGGGAAAGAAAATTGCAAATTTTATTCTTTGGGGAATTAGAGAATATGAAGTGAATGATACAGCCTTATTAGAGGTAGCAGCATATGCCACTCATGAAATCTGTGTGTAGTTGCCAGAATTATGTCTCTCCTTTCAAATATATTTGAGAAGAGGAAAGAGCTCTTGAGAGGTGCTACCCTTGAGGATTGGCAGTAAGAAAAAGTAAGAGTGGCATGGAAACTTGGATTGGATAATCAGGAAGAAAAGTTGTGCACTAAAAACATCACCAGGAATGGCCTGCCTAGGCACATCCCTGCCCCCTTTTTGTGGTACTGAAGATTGAACTCAGGCAGTGCTGAGCTACATCCCTAGACCTCTTTATTTTATTTGAGATAGGGTCTTGATAAGTTGCCAGGCTGGGCTCAGATTTGTGATCCTCTTGCTTTAGTCTCCTAAATAGCTGGGATTACAGGCATATCCATCATATCCAGCTAGCCACATCCCCTTCCAATGGAAGCTGTGTGGCCATAGGTGCAGGTGCAGGGGCCCTGGATATGCTTTGTAACTCATGATCCAGTTCCCTCTCTGGATATAGTTGATTGGCCTTAATGGGTTGTCAAATATGTCCAAAGATGGACTGGGCCAGTATATCTATCTGTGTTTCTGGGTCTCTTCTGTGTCTGTGTCTCTCTATGTCTGTATTTTTTCTCTCTTTACGTCTCTCTCTTCCTCCTTTTTTTCCTCTTTAAGAAATGTTATCTTAGATACGGAACAGCATTATATATATAAAACAGTAAAACTCAAAGGCCAAAATGAGTCTGTAAGCTGGAGAAGCTATAAGAGGCCGCGTGAAGGGCTGAGGATCTAGCTCAGCAGTCTAAGCGCCTGCCCGGCAAGCGCAAGGTCGTGAGTTCAATCCCCGGTGCCGCAAAAAAAAAAAAAAAAAAAAAAGAGGCCACGTGAAAGCCAGTCTTAGAGCAGATACTGTGAGAAGGCAGAGAACTTCCAAGATAGAAGAAACAAAAAAGTGTAGGAGAGTCATGCAGTGGTAGAGAAAAAAAGTGAAGATTCATGAACTTCTACTGCTGTGAATGATCTTTGCCTTAAATCTGAATTATTTTAAGCCCACAACTCTATCTGGGTTTCTGTTTGTGTGAATATCAAGAATGTTCTTTACACTTCAGGTATTACCTTTGTAAACATCTTTTACTCGAACTAGGTAGCATGCACCTAATTCAAGTAAAAGTTAGTTTCCTAAAGAACCAAATTTAAACATGCAGACTTACAAATTGGTGAAGGCTGAGAGTGAGTTTGCACAAAAAGTCATCATCTTTAAGCAGGATGTGATTGGGTAAATACGAACAGATTACCAAACTTTTCTTAGGTTGGCAAATCATGGAAATTTCTGTAATTCACCAGAAATGTTAAAGATTCCATAATGTTGGCCCAAGCATTACTTTATATCCTGCAGACATTTATAATATACCCCATTAGGTATATTTCAGACTTCAATAAAACAGAAAAATTTCTCCACTGTCATTCTTATCTGTTTAATATACAACTTGTATTAAAATCATCCATTAAGGCAATTGTTATAGCTGCTTGAGATTCTAATTTGTAGAAGTTGATTTTAGAATTTTGAATTTAAAATGTCTTATTTCCCATTGATGATTTAGGGTATGTACTTCATGTTTAAAAATGCATGACACAAGTGTTTATACAGACAAGAATTTCAGCTGGGCATGTTGTCATACACCTGGTATACTAGCACTTGGGAGGCTGAGGCAGGAGGATTGCCATGAGATTGACATCTCCAGCTTGTTGTGGTGGGTTAAGAGTATAATTCCAGCACTCTGGGAAGTTGAGGCAGGAGGATGGCAAATTCAAGGCAAGCCTGGGCAAATTAGCAATTTAGTGATACCCTGTACAAAATAAAAATTGCAAAAAGGACTGAGGATGTAATTTAATGCACAGGCCTGGGTTCACTCTCCAGTTCCACAAAAACAAAATGACTCCCCCCACCACAAAAAACCCCAAAACCTCAAAAGCATATTTAGGTCTCAGTTTGAATGTCATTTGCTCACAGAAATCCCCTTGGATATTCTAAGTAGGTCTCCCTCCCTCCTCTCTTCTTCTTTCCAGTACACCCTGTTCATTTTCTTCAGCATATTTATGCAAAATGGAGATCATATATGTGGTATTTTTGTTTGTCTGCTTCCCTGTTAGACTATAAACTACATGAAGGTCAGACTTTACCTATTATCACTGTGTATCAGCGCCTAGCATGGCACTTGACGTACAGAAAGTACTCCATACATATTTATTGGATTTAGTGAAAGATGCTTATTGAATATTTTAATTTAGATTATATTCAATATAAAGATTTTTCCTGGTGACTCTCATACTCATGCTTTTGTGAAAACTGCCATATAGCCATATTGCAAAGATATTCTGGAGGAATCTGAAAATAGCATACAAATGTACAAAATTAATATAGTTTCTGAGTTTTTGGAAATTCGAGAGTTCTTCAGTTTCTTAGTATTTGTCAGTCATTTAAAAAAATACTGACCTCCTTAGATAGTAAGTGGTAAGCAAAATAGATGTGGGCCCTGCCTATATGGAATTATATTCTTAGTGGAGGAAGCACATTCATTTTTTGAAAACAAATATATGTAATGGAAGGTTAAAATTGGATTATTTTGCTTTGTTTTGGCCCAGACCCCAGGACAAAAATACAAAGAAATTCCAGTTCTAAAATGAGTTGTAGAGCTTGAAGCAGGATTTGCAAAAAAGGACACTGGTTTTGTAACCTTTAGCTGATAAACTACCTGTAGCCTATGAAATAAATTAGAGTCCAGAAGTATTGCTGATGTGAAGGGACTATTTGAAGATAAATGTTGAGGTTGTGAGTCTCAGCTCAAGCTAATGGAAGGGCTATGGTGCTTTTCTCTCATGTAAAGGCTAGTGAGAGGAGTTTAAAAGAATATCGAGAGCCTCATGTGCATGTCCTGGAGCTGTGGCTTGTGCGCCTAAATGATGTAAAGGATGGTGACTGAGGCTGGAACTGTGTGCTGTGGGCTTTCAAGTGGCAGCACTCACAACAGAATAAAACCAATCAAAACAAGATGATAGGAAATCAACAATGCCTACAATAATGTCTCATTTTCTTCAAAATAGCTGTCCATACCATCATACATATTGCTTCCACATATAAGTAATCATTTCTCCCAATTATAAGGTAGGGATATGACTTACCTACCTTTTTCATCCTTTAAAATTTTGTAAAAAGTATGTAAATTTACCATATCAAGCTTTTCTTGCCCTTCTTTCTGTGCTATAGATTGAACCCAAGACTTTGTGTATGCTAAACTACTGAGTCACTGAGCTATATCCTCAACCCCTTAATTCATTTCTCAGAGTACAGTTGACTCATTCTTTTTAAAAGTTAATATTTCATAGAATGAGTATTCTACAACATATTCAATCATTCTCTTTATAATGGACACATAGATTCTTTGTTCCCTTCATTTCCTTTTCTCCTTTCCTTTCTGCTACTTCAGACAAAGTTGCAAGAAACATCTGTATATGTGTTTTAGGTACTGACACTTCAATTTCTAAAGAATACATTTCTCTAAAGCAGAATTTCTGGTGAACAGTTGTGTTAACTTTTCATCTCTGTGACAGAATACCTGAGAATAACAACTTAAAGGAGGAAAAATTTATTTTGGCTCATGCTTTTAGAGGTTTCTGTTTATGGTCAAGTGGCTCCAATGCAGAAACAGCGTGGCAGAAGGGCATAGTGAAGGAAAGCTGCTCACCTAATGGCAGCCAGGAAGCAGAGCATAAGAGAATATGCTGACTGACTTCTTTCTTTCACTTTTTGTCCCATTTAGGCCCTTAACTTAGTGGATGGTGCCATGAACTTTCAGGGAAGGTCTCCCCATCAGCTTGCTGTCTCACATATCAATCCTTTCTGGAAATACCTTCACAGACACATCTAGAAGTGTGATTTATTAGTTTCCTAGTCATTTCCAGATGCAATCTAGTCATCAATCAAGATGAACCATCACAAGAGTCCGTGCATTTTTAGTAGCTGTTGCCTGATTAGTTTCAAAAAGAGATTGTGGTGATACATGAATGGGCATTATTTTACATCTGCATCAGGACGAATGGTGCTGCTTTAATATATTGCCAGTTTGATCATTTGAGATCATTTTAGATGAAGATCATTGCTGTAGTTCATGTAAGTGTCCCCCAAAGGTCCATGTGTTAAAGGCTTCGTTCTCAGTTTATGATGCTGTTGGGATATGGTAGAGCCTTTAAGAGATGGAACCTAGTAAGGGATCTCACCCCCAGAATCTCGAACTCTGCTAGAGGGTTTTGATCCTCCTGGAGCCCTAAAATCATACTACTTGTCTCATTTATGTAAGCCCTTGCCATACACTCGTTTGGGAGATTGGGGATCTTGGCCAGGTCCCCAACAGAATGTTGGTTTTCTTGAAATATGAGGATTCTTTGAAGAAAGATTGATAGTGGGTAGTATACCACTTTATGAATAAATATCTACAAATAGAAATGATGCTCTTCATAGAATGGGGAATAGAAATTCACATAGTAGGACTTGTTAATTGTGTCACAAACCTAGGATTTAGTCATTAAATAGTGCTTTTTTCAAGAAACTGGTCTTTCAAAAAAACAAAACAGAACATCGACAAAAAAGAAACTTGTTGCTGCAGTAAGCTGAAGGCCCACATAGTGAACTTCATCTAGCTGTGCAGCCTTGGGACTGTGTGCACAACCTGGTAGGGCTCTGCTCAGCATCCCCAAACAACCAGGTACCTTTAGAAAGTTGCTGGGGTTCTTCCTGGGCCCTGCCCAGCAGCCCCAAACAGCCAGGGACCTTTGGCACATCGCTGGGGCCCTATTTGGACCCCACCCAGGGACCCCAAGCAGCTGGGGAGCTTCAGTAGGCTGCATGGTGTGAACCGAGGGCCCACACAGGGTACTCCACTTAACTGTTCAGCCTTGATACGCCACTCAGAACCTGGTAGGGCCCCACCCAACAACCTCAAGCAGCCGGGGAGCCTTGGCATGTCAAGTGGGATGTGCTAAAGGTCCGCCCAGTGTCCTCCCCTCTCTCAGGGAGTCTTCGAGTGCCACTAGGGATCTGGTAAGGCCTGCCTAATGATTCACTGTCAACTGGGGAAACTCCCTGAAGTACAGAAAGTCATCCTCAACCCAGGAAATAGCTGAGATTTTGCATTTAGCTGCCACAGGGGAATATAGGAAAATGACAAAACGAAAGAGCAAAATGCAGTCTCAAACCTCCAGTCTATACCAAACAAGCCTAAGAGACACGGACATAGAAAATAGTATAAGCCATATACCTGAAACTTCTGAAATGATTTCAACTGAAGTAAAGAAACAACCCCATGAAGCTGTAAAGGAACTCAGATTAGAAATAATCTCTGGGGTAAAACAAGAAATGATAAATGTAATGAAAGAAATGCTGAACACATCTAAAAAGGACATAGTTAAAAAATAGAGGAGCACTGCAAATTAATGGAAACCCTGAATGAACAATACAAGAAAGAATTAGGATGCATGAAACAGATTCAAAGAGATATCCAGGAAATAAAAAATTCCATTGAAAGCTTGCAAAACTGCCTCAATGAATGTGAAGATAGACTTTCAGACCTCAAAGATAAGATTGCAGCTAGTGAACAAGAAAGGAAAGATCTTTTAAAAATAACAAGGAAGAGTGTCAGCGTGGACTTTGGGGAGGGAGAACTAGAATCGTTCTGCTGAAAACAGCACCATGTGTGGGCTGCTGTGGGTCCTGTAAATCCAAAGCCAAGCCTCTTCCCATAAGTCAGCATCAGTGTGGACTTTGGGGAGGGAGAACTAGAACTGTCCCGCTAGAAACAGTGCTATGTGTGGGCCCCTGTGGGACCTGGACATCCAGAGCCAAGCTTCTACCCATGACTCAGCATCAGTGTGGATTTGGGGAGGAAGAATTAGAACCATCCTGCCAGCAACAGCGCCATGCATGGGCCACTGTGGGACCCGGACATCCAGACCCAAGCCTCTCTCTGTGAGTTAGTGTTAGTTTGGACTTTAGGGAGGGAGAACTAGACTTGTCCTGCCTGAAACAACACCATGCAATGGCTGCTGCTTGGACCGGGACCTCCAGAGGCAAGTCACTCCCCAAGGTCCGCTGCTGGCATCAGGGACAGTTAGATCCCAGCTCCTTCAGACTCATGGGCTGGCAAACAAAAGTGTCAACTCCCTTCCCCAAGTGACTGGAAGATCCAGAGAAACACAGGCTCTAGTGATAGTTATTAAGGTGAAATGTAATTGAAAGCCTGTGGTGCTTTGGTGTTTCGCTGACCTTGTAGGTCTAGGGCCAGTGGTCTGATCATCTATTCAGAAGATAGCGGTACACAGCATGGTATCTAGGAGGGATGTCCTTCTGAGGGTGGCAGCCATTGTTGATTCCCTGTAGTCTCACTCTGAAGTTCTACATTGTTTATTGTTTTGTTCGGTTGGGTTTTATTCTCTTTTGTTTTGTTTATTCTCTTTTGCTTGTGTTATACCCAGTGACATGAGCAGCTATTTCAAGGATAGTAAGATATATATAGTAGCCATTTTGAATTTACTGTTGTCTTAGTTTGTAGTCTTTTATTGTATCCATTGTTTTGTGATTTTTACTATGTCTGAAAGTATCTGCAGCTATTTTGAAGATGACAAAAGGCATTATGGTAACTATTGTTGATTTTGTAATGTTGTAAAGTCTTGTATCTCTTCCTCTGGTTTGTTCTAATTGGTTTTATCCTGTTTTATTTTCCTTTCTTGTATCCTCTTAAAAAAAAAACCAAAAAACAAGGAATCAGGAAATAACAATTCAACAGTTGTAAGATGATGGAAAGAAAAACAATATAAGATTGATAGGTGTAAACAAAAAAGGAGATGACACAAATAATACAAAAAGATTATTTACAGAAATAATTGCCAAAAATTTCCCAAACTTGGAAAGGAAACTCACATACAGATAAGTGAAGCATATAGAATTCCAATTAGCCATAACCAAATAAATCTATACCCAGACATACAATAATCAACATCCCAGAAATTCAACACAAGAACAGAATATTAAAAACTGTTAGAGAAAACAGATCACCTATAAAGGAAAGCCCATCAGAATCACAGCAGACTTTTCAACACAAACAATGAAGTCAAGAAGAACATGGAGTGAAGTATTTCAAATCCTAAAGAAAAATGACTTCTATCCCAGATTGATGTACCCTGCAAAACTATCCTTCAAAATTGATGGAGAAATAAGATACTTCCATGACAAAGAACAGCTGAAGAACTTCATGACCACCAAATCAACCCTGCAAAGAATACTGAAAGATATTCTAGACGACCTAAAAATAACTATGACCTCAAGAACACTAACAGAAAAAACCACCAAGCAGGGCAAACGGTTAAACAGAGGGAAAAGGTAAAGAAACAACAGCTGAAATATAACATGACAAAAATAAGCCAATATATATCACTTATAACCATTAATGTAAATGGCCTCAATTCACCAATTAAAAGAAACAGACTAGCAGAATGGATCAAAAAACAACATCCAACAATATGCTGTCTACAAGAAACCCGTCTAGGACTTCTGGGAAGATGACGGAACAGTAAGCAGCACAGTAAACAGACTTTCTGAGAAAAACAGTTCAGATGCTGGAGTAGCATCATGGGGAGGACAAGAAGGAAGGAAGTGGGTCCCCTGGACCCAGGAAGAATCTAAAATGTGAATTGAAACCCACAGAGAGAGTAAAAAGAAAAACTTAAAGAAGGTGGTAGCTGGTGGTGCCTTAGCCTGGAGCTGGTCACCCTGTGAGAGGAGCTGTTGGAGCCTGGGGACACACAGTTGTGGCAGTAGCTGGCAACCCCAGAGGTCTCTGCAGAGAGGCAGAGCGGTGGAGGACAGCAGTGGACATGGAGGTCTACGCTGGTTGGTGGTAAGTGCAGGGGACTCAGTCCTCCCATGGAAGAGGGTGATTGGCCAGGAGCCATTTTGGAGTTAGGCAGGATAAGCCCGGGGTCAGGACTATTGCTGGCTTCTTCCAGCAGCTCCAGGTTGGATGTGGACCCACAGAAGTTGCTTGGACTGAGTCCCACTCCTGCACGTTCTCCAGAGAACATCGCGTAGGTTCCTAACCAGCTTAGGCCCATAGGCCCTGGCCACCTCTGCTCCTATGCAAACTCCAAGGGCCCTTGTGGGCTGGTTCCCAGCTCAGTTCAGAAGCACGGGTGCCCACCATCAGATACCTGTAGCCAGCACATGCTAGAAAAACCAAACAGTATCACTTCAGAGAAATTGTAGCCAAGATCAGAAGTGCCTGGGACCCCACTACCCATGGGTATGGAAGAAACCAGGAATATGTCAAGA
>RJWT010030169.1:0-14726 GCA_004365215.1 Cuniculus paca | reverse complement strand
GAGGTGATTGTAAATTCAAACCAAGTCTGGGTAATTCAGTGAAATTTTCTCAAAAAGGGAGGGTGCATGGCTCAGTGTGAAGGCCCTGGGTTCAATCCCCAGTGCCACACCAAAAAGTAAAATAAATACAATGAAATGTTTGTTCATTTAAAATATTTAGCATAGTCTCTTATACATATAATAAATATTCAGCGATTCATATTGTCATTACAATACACTATGATAGTATTAAAAGTTCAATAAACAAACTCCTTGCCTAACAGGGTATGAATTCTATAAAAGGCACTTCAAGATTTCCTGCCCTATAAATATGGTGTCACAAATGGGATTACAGCACATGCAGAAACTTTCCAGATGTAACTGTTACTAATCAATGGACCTTGAATCAATCAAAAAGGAGATCCTGATGAGCATTTCTCATGTAATGGGGCCCTTAAAAGCAAAGCATTTTATTTCACAATCAGAAAAATCAGATTTGACATGCAAGGAAAACTGGAGGTGTTATTGCTCGCTTTGGAGATTGAAGGGACTGAATCCTGCCAACAATCTGAGTAAGCTGGAAAGTGCATTTTCCCCAGAACCTCCAGATAAGAGTCAAGTGCGGCTAACACCTTGATTTCTGCCTTCTGAAATCTTAACGCTATATTCCATTGAACCTACCCAAACTTCTGGTGTTGTTAACTAGTTAAGTTTATAGTAACTGGTCACTCAGGAAACAAACACAAAAACATAGGAGAACACAAAAATATAAATGAGAGATTACACACACACACATACATACATTTTATGTATACCTGCATACATAAAAGAAGAAACGCAGCTCTACTTAGGTGGAAGGGGGAACTGGAAAACTTAAAGGAGCTACCATTTGGAAGACCAACATTTGCCGATTACTGACTGTGGTTGAGGGGAGGTTTACATAAAGGCGAGCAGAAAGGGATCTTAGGCATATAGAGTGTAGCATAAGAATACACAGAATGACAGTCTGTGGAGGTACCCCTGTGAGAGGAGCCTTAAGAGTATAACCTGGCTGGCAGAGGTACAGTGTGGTAGAAGGGAGCTGGATTGCAATGATTCCTGCAAACTGTGCAGAGTGACTGGACCTTTGCTCCATTATCATTAGTAGCACATTTATTTAAAAGAATCTTTTAAAACTGAATGAAAATACCTGGATGGAGAATCAAACAGAGTATTTGTATGAGTATGTATATATATGTTACCTAGTTTTCTATTTTGTACACACTTAACATGCTTTAGTAACTGAGGTTAAATGAATATTTATGTGTTTTCTTCTAAAAGAAAATTACAAATTCCTATGATGAATTAAATTATTTATTAAGACAGCAAACTCGAAAATGTATCTATTCACAAAAAATGAAAGAAAATCTGCTTCCTTTACAATAGACAAAAATCATAAAAATATTGTGATGTAACACAGTATCAAAAGTATTCATTTTCAACAAAATTTATTTTGATATCTTGCTTGTGCTACAGCATAATTCTGAATATACAACATCTTTTCAACCTACTTCCCATTTAATAGTTACATTAACAGATTCCCACAGCTCTTAAAAGCAAGCTGTTGCAACTGAAAAACAATTTTCAGTATAATCTGGCATAATCTTAATTATCAAACATGTCAGGATTGGCATTTTTTCCTACACTCAGAGAAAGAAAAATGTTTTTAAACATTTCTGAAATCATTCTTTTCTTAACTGAGCTTTAAGGTATTTTGTTTATCTAACTATACTGATTAGTAGGCGCCTCTCTTTAGAGAAAGGAAAGATTTTTTTTTTTCTAAACCAAAACTTCAAATATTTCTAATCATACTTCAGACTTAGAAGTAAATGTTGACTATAACTGGGCCAGCGCTGCTCATTTCTGTCCCAACCCCCATTCCTAAGTGCTCCATGAGAAAAATTTAGTACTGAGGGAGGTAGCTTAAAATAAGAAGTCTCCTTGCGGCAGCTGACGTGACTGAACATAGTAGGTACCCAAATTATTTATCATGGTGACTTGAACTCTGTGGAAATTTTGGATCACTGATCTAAAAATAAGGTTACATCGAAGGATACTTAATAATGCATACACTTTAAGAAGGATAATATGCAAAAATTAGATAAGTATTAAGTATACCAGGTTGATCAGAGCATTAGTTTTCTAAGAAGTAGCCAGCTACCACTAAATCTTTCTCTAAAATGATTCTACTATGCTGTCCACTTCTATCAGCTTAGCCCAGAGGGAGATTCTAAGGAAAAATGTTTAAAAAAATCCTCATTGCTGGGTATGGTGGCACATGCCTATAATCCTAGCCCTCTGGAGGCTGAGGCAAGAGGATTACCATGAGTTTGAGGCCAGCCTGGGCTACATAAGCAAGTTCGAGGCCGGCCTACACTACACAGCTCTACGGAGACACTGTCTCACAAAAAAACCAAAGCAAAACAAAGGTCTTCATGAATCAGTTCCTGTAATGTACAGAAATTTTAATCACATGACTTAGGCATCCTTACCAAACACATTTAATATTTTAACATTAATACTTTTTAATACGGAAATTTTATCCACTCAATTAAAAAATTATGAACAATGCTAATTATGCAGGATGTCAGAAAACAGCTCCCTAGTATATTTTCAAATGAAATTCTATCTTTTAAAAACTCAAAGTAATACCATTCCTAGGGTTAACTAGAAAATTGAATAATCCAGAATAGTTTTCATATAACTATTATTACAGCAAAGTAGTTCAAAATAAACATGTAAACATTTAAAAAGAGTAATGTCATTGTTTTATTGTTTCTTCTCTTTAAAATCAAAAAGAGTGATGCCGTGAAATCTAAGTACAAAAAGTCAGCTCCATTTACATTACAGTTTAAGACTAGTAGAAC
The DNA here is from genome assembly GCA_004365215.1 of Cuniculus paca. NCBI lineage: Eukaryota > Metazoa > Chordata > Mammalia > Rodentia > Cuniculidae > Cuniculus > Cuniculus paca. The sequence continues at coordinate 11,841 of RJWT010030169.1, read as the reverse complement.
AATGAGGACAACTACTAGAACATAAATGCTCATTAATTAAAGTTTAATTACTATTCAATAATTCACTCTGAAAAAAAAAATTGAATTTTGATAAATTCTGACCAGAGATATTTTTTCCTGCAAAAGCATTTCTCTTCTTGTTCCTGGTACAGAATTCTCTATCTAATACGGTTTTTCCTCATTCACAGTAACAGATGATTATATTCAAATGGCATTTAACAAACTGCACCAAACTGCCCTATAATTTCATTTTGTACTGAATTAATTAACTTCACAGTAGGTGACTAAGGTGCTGCCCATAAGCCTAAAGAAATACTTGACTGCTTAACCTACCTTACATTAGTTGTCTCTAAATCAAGACAGCTTCCATTTTTAATAAACAGTACCAGGTAAAACACATTTAGTGGTACCCTAAAGGGTAAAGATAAGGTCTTTATAATAAATGGATTTAGTTTTCCATATACATTTACATCATTTAAAAAAAGTTAGGGGGCAATGCAGACAGTCAAGGAGGATTTAACAAAACTCAGCAAGACAAGGCATGCCTGCTTGATATTTACCTTAGGAAGTGTGCACTTATGGTGAAAAAAATTCTTTGTCCTTGCAAGATGTTAAAATAAAAAAATTTACCATTTTGCAGAAATTAAAAATAATACTATCTTAAATGCTACCGTAAGAATTTGTATCCTAGAACTTGAAATGTAAATGTAATTGTCTAAGACATTATCTTTGAATCATCAAAATTATATCATAAAATATCTATTTTTCCTATTGTGCTTCTCTAATTATAATATCAAGACCTGACAGCAAACTCTATTTCAAGTTTATAGTCTTCATACATCCAGACAAATTAAAAGGACAAACAAGGAATGTGAAAAGTCAGCTCATAAAATACCTGAAACCTTTCATGTTACATGGTATATATCTCTGTCATAAACTTCTGGTTCAGGAAATGAGAAAACAAATATTTCTGATGAGCACCTTGACATCCTCTACTCAGTACTCTTAGATTTTTTTTTTTAAATTGTAAAAGAAGGAAAATGGAAGTGGGGAAGAGGAAAAGAATGACAGATGGAAGTCCATTTTGTATCATAACTTCCCTTTTTAGGGAGCAGGTAAACTATCATTTAATGGGCACAATGATCAAAAGACGTAGCTGAGATTGCTGGCTGACTTTTTTTTAAGACTCTAACATACAGGAAGATGGGTTCCCAGAAACAGAAAGAATAATGGAGGGAGGTGGGGTGAGCAGGGATGGGTGGCACACAGGCAGGCTTTACCTAAATGGTTCTAGGAAGGACTTCGGATCTGGTTCAAAGTTCCCTTCTGAGAACACAACAGCTAGGTAATTTCTCTATAATAAATTCTCTTTCCTGTACAACTTAAATTCTCCTGCTATAATTTATATCAGGAGAAATGACAAGAATACAATTTGGAAGTTTTAATACTGGTTTGTAATAAAGGAAGGCATCAATTGGCAGGGGCGAAAGGAAGGCATAGGCTGATATCAGAAACAATTATGCCTGCAGCATCTTCTAGTTGAAAAATTTAGTGGCAATGACAATCATAAATGCTATCAAAAACAGCAGAGTTTTTTTAAAAAATTAAAACTTCAAATAATACCCTTTAGGTTTGGAATATATCATTTAACAAAATGGCAATTGCAACAGAAATTTAAGAGACCCTTCCCGTAAAAAAAAAAAAAATCAATTTTTTAGGTCATTTCTTCTCACCAAATACCATGTCTGCCCTGGTATTATTAGCGCAAGAGATCTTTTGTCAGATTCAAAGTAATCTGGCAGTTACATCATGCTCTATAAATGAAAAAATAAATAAATAAATAAATAAAAAGACTGTGCTATCTAAAAATAACAAAGACTCCATTTAAATTAATGCTTTTTTTGGTCAAGTGTTCGTTTTATTTTGCAAAATGTAGCTCTGATCCAAATACAGCTCTTCCTAGCTTTAAAAAGATCTGCAGAGATTATACACAGGGCCGTAATTTTTTATATTTTTACTTGCAATGACATTTAGGGTTCAGTGTGATTTGAGATTTTTAGTGCTGTTGCTGACACCTTATGGAAACTTCTATTTGGAAATTCTGATTAGATTTTTTAAATTGTTCCCCTCTTGTTTACAAGAAGTGTTGTTATAAAAAATGAACTTTTTTATTCCTTTAAGACATTCATCCCCTTGTTATTTATTCCTCACTTAATTTCATAATCCTGTTTGGGTCCCTATGATTAGTTGCTATGGAAATTACCTCCTATGGAAATGATTCCAATGTTATTGTTGTAAGAATATGACTTAATGAATAGTATCAATAGCACGCATCAACCCTTACCAGAAAAAGGAAACTAATTAAAAATTTTAAAAGGATTAATTCTGAAAACTATTACCATGGCCAACTTTTATGGTTTTTTTAAATCTGCCATCTGTTTTTCAAAGAAGTATTAAATTTTAAGGTGTTAATCAGCTACTCACTTCCTGAAATTCCAAAGTCATAATGGAAATTAGTACCACACACACAAAAGTAGATGTAAAGAACATTTTATCTACCATTTCTCCGAACTAATAAATGTTATGCTTCACTTATGAGAGTTAATGTCAACAGGATTTCAGGGCTCATCAAGGAAACGACTTTGAATAGCACATTACAAATTCCCTTTAAAGACAAAGAATTTAATATTCCAAAATTTATCCCAGGAATTTAAAAGGTCAAGCCTATAAACTAGTGAGTTAAACAATAGATGAGAGCCAGTGAACCATTAGATGAGAATTCCAGAATGCTAAGAAGAAAATTTTCTTGGGTGGATTCTGTAATTTGTGGTTTGAATAAAACCTTTGAAACATTCCATTAGTATTTAAATTCTCACAATGAGAATATGGCTCATATTTAACACATTTTAAATTACTAGACAGTCTCTCCCTAAAGGAAATGTTAATGGTTTCTTCTGTTTAGTGCTTATTCATTGCTTGGTACTAATTTAGGAATAAATTAACCCTTCCAACAATTAGGATATTGTCTAGAAACTGCCTCTTATACTCTATGGGGAAAATCACTTACATTCTGAAAATCAGAAATAAAAGAGAAATCTATTTCATTATAAAAATTTTTCTATACCTAACAGCTTATTAATTATGTAAATCACTACTATATTTACTTGTAAAATTATATAACATTACAACATTCACAATGCATCTGAATTAGGTCTCACAGTTACATTCTGTTCAATGTTTTATACAGTAAGAGTTTTTTATACTTGTGCCTGCAACCATGATCTGGGATCCAAAATGTCTTTGATGGATTTCTGCCTTGGAGCTGGCACTGGCTTAGTTTCAAAATTGGTTTTAGTGTCTGTGTGCTCACCATCAGTTAAACTATTTTTCCTGGCAGGAAGAAGTTTTCGAGGAGCAGCGATTGGTTTCTGTAAGTGATGCTTTAGGGTTGACAGTCTGGTATCCAAAGGCAAGGACTGAGACGTACTTGCATTTCCCCAGTTGTTCTTAACCAACTGATCTGTGTTGTTCTGTGTTTTTAAGCTGAATGGAGGTTTATCAGGAGGAGGAAGGGGAGCTCGTCTCTTTTTCCTTTTCTCATCATGTAACTGCTCACCTGCAGGGGACAATACCTTTTTCTGGATAACCATTTTATGATTACCATCAAATATTGTGGCCCAAGGAGGTGATGAGACCTCTTCATCCTGACCAATAAGGAACTGTCCATTTGTTTCTTCAATTTTTTTTTGTATTATGTTAGTTAAACTTTCAAGTTTCACAGGTGAATCAATGCCTGCAATAATTTTAAGGAAAAAAATAGATGGGAAAAATTCAAAGGTTTGCACTTTGAGTAAATTATTTATTTTCCAAACTAATAAGTTATCTATAATGGCCATCAAAAACTTAAGAGTAGGGTAATCAATAAAATGTTTGCCTATAAAAATAATTGATCAACAGAACCAAAACCCAGGGCTGGGGATTTGGCTCAGCGGCCTAAGCACTTGCCTGGCAAGCGCAGGGTTGTGAGTTCAATCCCCGGTGCTGAAAAAAAAAAAAAAAAACAGAACCAAAACCCAAAGGTACCATGCATGGTACTACACACATATATTATATATTATGCACACACAATACCTAGTGTATATAAAATACATAGTGTATAAATACATAAGACACATAACACATTGCTACCTGAATAAAAACATTCCTAAATAAAGAGATATATGAGTACTTTAAAAAATTCTGTAGGTAGCCGGGCGTGGTGGCTCATGCCTATAATCCCAGCACTCGGGAGGCTGAGACAGGAGAATCATTGTGAGTCCAAGACCAGCCTGGGCTACACAGTGAGCTCAAGGCCAGCCTGAATGGCATAGTGAGACCCTGTCTCAAAAAGGCAAGGGCCGGGGATCTAGCTCAGTGGCCTAAGTGCCTGCCTGGCAAGTGCGAGGTCATGAGTTCAATCCCCGGTGCAGCAAAAAAAAAAAAAAAAAAAAAAAAAATCTGTAGGTTAGGTATTCACTGGAAAACCTTTTTTGGATTTGAAACCTTATTTCAACTTCTAGGAAAGCTTAATACACAAGCTGGGGTAATTACAATTCAATCAGTATTCTTTCTTGTAAACCAGAAAAGTCTCTGATAAGGTGAAAAAACAAAACAAAACACAAACAAAAAACTCAAATCAAAAACTCAGGGAAGAGAGTAAGGCCCTTACACCATTTTGTGATAAGAGTGCTGGATGAAATTTTCTTTGGAGCAGGGCATGGTTGTGCACACCTGTAATCCAAGCACTTGGATTGCTGAGGGTTTGAGGCCAGCCTGGTATGCATAGTAAGTTCGAGGCCAACCTGAAATACATGGTGAGACCCTACCTCAAAAAAAAAAAATTAAAATTTCCTTGGAAAAAATAAGGGAACAGAGATAAATGTCTTCTGAATGAATTACTAGTATTTTTCGAAAGCGTAAACCTAAACAAATTTTTTCTAATGTACCATTTTACAGTATATATAAGTGTAGGTACATTAATAGCAAATTAGAAGAGAAGTTATTTTGACTTGTGCCTATATACAACACTATTCACTAAGACAATTCCCACAAAGATAAACAAATACCTTTTGAAAGTGTGGGAAAATGGAATAATATTAATAGGTTAAGAAATTTAAAATTTTCTAAATTATTAGACTTAATTATTTTTTATCAGAGATGAAAGCTTCCATTTATTAATATTTACCCACCAAAACCACTTAAAAACAAATTCAATAAAATACAGGAAAAAGTATTAACCATGATTATATTTTAGAAACTGCAAATCTATATTTTCAGAATTTTATCAACTATTCAGCTAATATTTATTTTCAATGAACTTTATTCATTTTAAACCTTAAAATTTTTGTCTGATTTTGAGCAAACTATGAAAAATGTGCATTCATTAATTTTGTATTAATTCATCTATTAAACATGAGTTCCTTATCTTATAATCATAGCCTTTTTTTCATTCATTTTGATTGTGCCTTGAAAATTTTAGCATTTTAATGTCAATAGAATAAGCAGCTTGAGCATGGACAATGTTGTTTTTGTTATCCTGCAGCTTAGAAAAGACAAACCCCACTTACTCATATCATGGTAGACTGAGGTTGCCTCTTTTGTCAAGAACAAAGGTGGTTTCCGTGGTGACACAATCTCAATTTTCATAAATTCTTCACAACAATGCTTCCACTGGCCTACAAAAGAGAAAGGCAGGCTATTTTAAAATATAAATATAAAGATATATTTTTCATTTTTAACAGATACCAGTACTTTTTTGCTTCGAGAAATAACAGTGAATTTATAAATAAAGCATAGTGTTAAAGAAGCTTTAAAAAACACTTACATTATCCATAAAGTCAAATTCTACTCATATAAACAATCTATTCAAAAAAGAGTTCTATGCACAAATATTAAGATCTCTAGGCTATTAGTTATTATTCTGCTAAACGGTCAACAATTTGCCTTAAAATTTATAGTCATAGCAAAAGTTTGTGCAATTTCTCTTCTTTTAAATATTATACTAAAACATCTAGTACTCAATACAGTTGAAAGATGAATGTCAACTGAAATATAGTTGCCTAGAAGTAGGAAAAAAGCATAAGAAATGATGGATCTCAAGAATACCTTTAATTTGAAAAAGCTTAAGAAATAGGATTTAACAAATATTTTTAGTGATTATCATGCTTTTTGAAACAATCTAATCCTTGAAAAACATTGTATTTTTGCTTATACTAAAGGTATATTAAAACCTTTTTCCATAAAGAAAATTCATGAAATAAAATTCTGAGTCTAACTTGTTTTAGGGAGCACTTTAAATAGTAAAAATATGGAATAAGATGAAAACAATACATGGAATATGTTGTTTTAACTATTAAGTTACAATTTTAAAGTATATACATTAGTTTTTCTTTTCATTTTGGTTCACAATTTTTTTGGTTTCATTATTTTGACCTTAAATATTTCACATTTATTTCTCCTGACTGCATAACAAAAAAATTTAATTTTACAAAATTTATTGTGCATCTGCATGCTAGATGGTACCTATGCCAGATTCCTTGTGTCTGTAAATTAATAAAAAGATTATTGAGGTTCCCCACTTTTATATGTTATACCAGTAGGAAAGTTTTTATACTGATCCTTATACTCTACATAACTCTTCTGTTTTTCATATTCTCTATATCCACACTCAATATTCAATTTGGTCATTTCCCATAGCTTAAAAAGTAAAGACGTTTCATGTCAACTTAAATTATCTATTTACTTGAATATACTGTCATGGCAAAAATGATAATATGTGCATAAATTTTAAATCTATTACTTAACTAGTTAAGAAACATTAAAAAAACTCTTCAGTATGCTTTTTTATGATGCTAAGTACAGAATATGCTACAAGTTTCAAAATAACCCACATAGCAATTCAAAGAGGAAACAAATTCCTGAGTACAAGGCTTCAAAGGTTGCTCTCCAGAATTTAAATCCAGTAGGATCTGAGATCTGACAATTTATTTCTCCCCCTATTTCCTTTTATAGATAAATACAATAAAAGGCAGTTTTTTTTTTCTTTCTTTCTTTCCTCTTGGTGGCAGAGGGTAGGAAAAGCGCTTAGGAAATGATTCACTTTTAAGCAGGAAATATTTTTATCACATTTTTAGACAAATTATATAGTATTTTGTATATGTTGACAGATGCAACCATTTCATTATTGAACTAGCAGCAGAATACTAATCATATTGAAAATTGGAACATAATGCCCATTATTCTGCAAGTTACTGATGTCAGAGGTAGAAATATAATAAGTTCACTGGTCTGGACTTTACAATTGAAACATTTATTTTGCCAGGAAGTTTGTATGCATAGGTAATACACAATAGCCAGTATGCTAACAAAAAAACCAGAGACCTATATGAAATATTAAATGCAATTGTTTTGTTCACATAACAGTCTATATATTGAAGATATTTCCCACAATACTACTTATGTTATAATGTTCCCACTCAAATATTCTATTTTGTTAAGCTGTTAATCTAAGTCAATATTGATACTAATATTTGGGGGAAAAGCCCTGATGTCTGCTCCAAGTCTATTTTAGCTCTGTATCTTTGATCTCCCATTTCTAGCCACATCCCCACTAGCTTTCCAAAGCAAGTGTCACTCTCCTTTTAAATGTCTGTTAGCTCTCAAATATTACAAATCGTAATTCTGTCCCTCTTGCCTCCTATCCTCCACCCTTTGCTGCTCTTTTCCAGGCCACACAAGCCTGCTTCCATCAGCATTTCCTTGTGAATTTTAATTCTCCCACCCAGCCCCCCTGGCTTTGCACTCTTAAGTGTGGCCAAAGAGTTGAAATGTGCTCCAAATATTAAATTAGTCTTACATTATTCTGCTTATGCTATCTTCCTCTATTTGGTTCTACACACCAACTTCAAATAAGATCATAATAAGCTATGCTTGTCACCAGGAAAATAAAATTTTAACAAGTCAATATTTAGGACAGAATAAACACTTCCATTTTGATTCTCATCTCCATACATAATAAATTTTGAAGCATACTTAAAAATGTCATAGAATTTGTACTCTAAAAATTACATAGATTGGCAGTTTTTATTCTAAAAAGTATTAAATACCAAAGAAGTAGACAGATGTGAGAACCAAGTTGTCATCACTTTCTTACTGATCGTACAAAACCGTCATAAAATTCTAACCTTTCTAACTCCCTACTTTAGCATAAATTATTGAAGATAATCTAGAAAGTGAGACTATTCTCAGTAGTAACTGATATCTAGACTATAACATTTTGGCATTATCTTCACATAGCCTTCCTTTCTGTTTCTATCCACCTAGAGAGTATAAAATATCAGAATTGTTTTTAAAAGTAATACAGACTCTCTAAATCACAGTAAATAGGAAAGCAGTGAATGAATGGATACAGAAAATGTGGTAATATTTACACAATGGAGCACTACTCAGCCACAAAGGATAATCTGAGTCATTTGTAGGAAAATGGATGCATGACGAGACATAGTAAAGAGCAAAATAAAGGATGGGTAATAGGAATCAGGGAGACAGATCTTTTGCAAATAGGAGAGCGATCTAGAGATGGACAGAGAGGGACAGGGTCTAGGGGAAGAGGAAGTAAAAAGAATTAAGATGTGTTATGTACACATACCAACTCCACACAATGAATGTAATCATTATGTACTACAAACCTGTAATTAAAAAAAAAAAACTTTAGCCATAAAGGAAAGTGTCGTTAAGGTACTCACCTAAGAGCTGTTGAAATTTTGAAATAAAGGATATATTGTAAACTGATACGCATGGAACAAATACTTAAATATTTATTGAGTGCCTAGGGATGGTACTTATGGAAAACAAGTCCTAAAGAATTCAAGGCTAGACAAAAGATCCTACTCTAGTACAATGTCATGAACCAGAAGTCTCTTTAGACACCAATTTACCTTTCTTTAGAGTGCAATGAAATAACTTATAACTCATGGGGATGTCATGACAAATAAATGAAGCATTGAGTTCATGGGAGGTAATCAATACATGTAGCTGTCTTTCTTCCTCCTTCCCAATCTTCACTGAAATATCTGATAAAACCATGGATCACAAGGGGCCTAAAAAATTACCCTGAGGACTGCGGGTATTAACTCTTTACAGTGTTCCAGATAATGGAATTCTAAAATTGTCTCTAGAATTATTTCTACGATTTACAGAAATAACTTTTAATTATATGGAAATGGCTCTGCTTTGTAATTCTACACAGTATCATTCTACAGACATAGTAAATATGCTGTTAAATTTACTGCCAGTAAATACAAATAACTGCTACAATTTAAATGTTTTCCTGTTGGTAAAAATTCTTTAAAGCCAAGTGTGGTGGTACACGCCTGTAATCTCAACAGTTGGGAGGCTGAGGCAGGAGGATCACTACAAGATTGAGGCCAGCCTGGTCTACGTAGTGAGTTCAAAGCTAGCCTGAACTACACAGTGAGACTCTGTCTCAAAAACAAAACAAAACAAAACAAAACAAGCATAACACTGAAAATTAAAGAATCCTATTACATTACTACCACACTATTTTTGTAATCCATGCCATTGGACACTATTATTGAGATAAAGAAACCGTATGTGAGATTCAAAAAAAAAGTAACTCTGGATCATATTCAAAATGGTATTATAATGAATCTGGGTTACATAAAAATGAGACTCCTTCTGAATGTTTCAATATTTTAGAATCATAATTGTCCTGGAAAAGAATTTTGCTTCTCAGTTCTCTTCTTATCCCTTATCCCCAAACACATTGCCTCATGCAGACAAAACCTAGTATGTTGAGAAAATGTCATCTGGTTGTTTAGTGATCAGAGGAGCTTTAATGTATGAAGGAGGGATGCTAGCAACTCAAAGGTGTACTACATGAGACAGACACTGGAAAGAGATTGGGAGAAAAGGGGTAAGTGCACTGATGACATACTGTCATTTTTTTTTAAGAGCATCGAAAATTCTTACTACCAACACTTAAGGTTACAATTTTAATATTTAGATTGTGTGCAACCTTTCAGGATGCACAAATATACTGTCAAAAAATCCAAATATCTACTTACTAAGATCAAAGAAATGTTGCCAGAAAGCTTCCATCCAGTTCTGAAGATCTACTCTACTGTCAACTGCAAAAACATGAGTTACAGCTTGTCCAGCAAGAGGGTAAATGACAGAGAAGTTATGCACTATTTTCTTGGCATCTTTTTCCATTGCCCGAATTCTAGTTTCCTAAAAATTAAGACAAACATTGGTGTTTTACAAGAAAATCTTTCTCTAATGATCAAAGGAATGTTTTATTGCTTAGCTACCATATTCACACAAGATGTAATTATAATTTTAATACTGATCATTTGAAATTTAAAACATGCAATTTTTAGAATTTCAATATTCAAACTGAACTCTAGAAAGTTTTTAAAAGAATGCTTTATATTAAAAAAACTAAGTTTTACCCAGAGCACTCATAATAAATTATGAAATTAAAACATAACTTGTTTTGATCTATCTCAATTTAAGTGATTTGCTGTCTTTTATACACATCTTAAAATTCTCAATAAAACAAGTACAGCATAAGATAACTTTACTGTGGATTATGTTAACTATATATCAAACAGTAATAAAACTGAATCAATAAAGTATATTTCTTATTCTAATATTCATACATATTACAGTGTTATCAGTTAAAGTAGCAAAACCATAACTTAGTGTTTACTGCACCAAAACATGTTTTCTTCATTAACATTTGTTTCATACATAATACTCTTTTACAATGCTAACAGTTAAAGATCCATAAAGTAATCCTCATCATATTAAAAAGATTTCAGATCTTGAATATAGCATTCTACCACAGAGGCAATGGTTTCACTCATGCTAGCAGTAAACTTTCTTGAATGGTACCAGGCACGACATTTTAAAGGCACTGACTATGTCTACATGTACAAGAAAGAAGTGAACTCCCAAGTCACGTATGGTACTTTCATGCCACATGGCAAGTTAACAACTACATGTAGTTCAGACCATAGAATTTTGGGGAATAAAGTTTGGAACAGAACTATCTGTCATGCAAAGATACATATTTTACTGCCTATATAATGATTAGTTTTCCACTGTTTTAGGGCAACTATCCAGTAGGAACATGATGTGAGCCATAGCCAATGTAATTTAAAATTTTCTAGAAAGCACTGAAAAAAGTTGAATAAAATTAATTTTAATAGTATGTTTTATGTGACCTCGTACATTCAAAATATCTTCATTTTAGCATGTAATCAATGTAAAAATTTGAGACATTCTATAATCTTTTTTTCATACTGTCTTCAAAATTTAGTTTGTATTTTACCCTTAATAGCACATCTCAATTCAGACCACAAATTTTAAGTGCCCAACAGCCACTGGGACAAAGGAGCCCTACAGGAACATGCTCAAGTCTCATTAAGTGTGCAGAAAAATATTTTGCTTGGCAGTTACAAAAGCTACTTAGTGTATCTTGACTTATACAGTTGTCTCACATGTTTTATATGTTCTTGGGACTGTTAGTTTGGTTTTCAATCTGTATATACGATAATTAAATTTATAAAGTCTTTTTGTTTTTTTCAGACAGGGTCTTGCTTTGTAGTTCAAGCTGGCCTTGAACTCAAGCAGGAGGATTACCGTGAGCTTGAGGCTAGCCTGGGCTACATAAGCAAGTTCAAGGCCAGCCTGCACTACATAGTGAGACTACTCCAAAAAAAAAACCAAAGAAGAAAAAAAAAATTTTTTTTTACTTCACTGAGTATAAAGTGAAAA
>RJWT010030168.1:0-14722 GCA_004365215.1 Cuniculus paca | reverse complement strand
TGATAGGTCCCCTGCCCAAAACTTGCTCAGTCATCATGGCAATGGTCCAAATGCTGAATCATAATGGTGTCTAGCTCCTTCTTCCCAAAAACCCCTGTAGTTTCTTCTCTTCCCAGCTGCCCTTGCCAAATCCCGCACACACCAAAACCTACCCAATCCCCATTACCTTTACAGAATAAATTAGCTGACGTTAGCCTCTAGAGCCCTCCCCTGTCAGAGCCTACATAGGCCAGCCCTCTCCCTTTGTCTGCAGAGAGCCAGCACAGCAGTTGTTGTGGTGACTCTCTCCATGCTCACATTAAACTTTTATATCTTATCTCTCTCTCCTCTTTTTTTCTGTGTGGTTTTAGATTGAGTACCTAATTATAGCTCAATCAGAGGGAGCAGTGTGCAGCATATCCCATGTCTTGGTTACTTTTCTCTCACTGCAAGGACAAAACACCCAACACCCAAAATGAAGAAAGAAAAGACTTATTTAGCTCACTGTTTGTGGAGATTTCAGTCCATAATCAGCTGGCTCTAAGGCAAGGTGGCATGGCACAGAGACAACACTTCAAGACAGTAGCCAGAGCAAAAGGGGAAAATGAGCCTCTTGTCCTCCCTTATATTGTACACAGGCCAGTCCCCTCTCCAGGGCAGATGTAGCACTCTTGGAATCTCTGTGCCCTCTTCTTGCACAAGATAAGAATATTCACAAAGTAAGGATTCTGGCTCCCTGCTGAGTCTCTTAGTTAAACTTCTAAACTTCTCAAGTTGACACAGTGTATCAACCAATAACACCTCAGAACTACACAGAGAGTGGAAACAAGGGTATTTTGATGGTTGGTATTTGTGTTTTGCTTTTCTTTTGTTGATGGGAAATGAACCCAGGGCCTCACACATTAGGCAAGTGCTCTATCATTGTGTTACACCCTGAGGCTGAGTATTTACTGTTTTAAACTTCATCCAGCATTGACTGAGGCTACTCCTAGGGAGGAAGAAGCTCCTGATATTCCAACCCTTCTATTTATTAGGCAGAATGAAAGAGCGATATACAACAAATTCTTACAGTAGGTTTCTACCAACAAATAAGGTTTTTATTGCCTAATACAATGTGGTAAGATAGTAGGCAGAAAAAAATTACTCACAGAATTGCCTCAAATAATAATCTTTATAAAAGTAGCTTAAATTTTATTAGAAAAAAGCCCCAGGTCATACCAGGTTAAAGCTGATTTACTACCTTGGCCCTGATCCTTTGTTGGTGCATTTCATATTATGGAAATACCTAAAGTTTACAAATTTCCTTCTTTTTAGGAGGGTGATCATTTCCTAAGATGGACGAGTTTGTGCTTTTTTCAAGCAAGTTGTTTGAAAATAATATTAATTATATATTATTTAGTACCTTTCTTTTCAACCATAATATTATTGCTTTTAAATGTATCTGTTTTGCAAAAGCTTTATATTGAAATGTATTGTTGACAAAAAACGAGATAGATTAAAAGTTTCTTGTAGATAGGAATTGCAACTTGTGCCTCTTATATATCATCAATGTTGTACACACTAGTTGTTGAAATAAATGTGCTTCAAGTTACATTGATGGTAGATGTGGTTAATTATATGTGTTTGGCTTCAATTGCTTTTAATAAAATGGAAGTTAGTTATTCCAGTAAAAAAAAAGTAGAAAAAATAATAGTAGAGAGCATTGACATTTCTCTTTCCACTTTATTTACAGCTATCCTTTCCTCAAATACCGATCACTTATCTCCAAATAATTAAAGAACTTGTTTCTGGAACATATGTGCTTAACTCAAGCTATTTATTTCTCTGCAAAATCTCATCTAGTTTCTGCCAGATGAAAAAAGAGGTTTCCAGGCAGATAGGAAACTGATGTATAATTTGAAAAGCAAGTTCAGAATCATCCTATCATCTGGGCACAGTAATTTGGCCAATGTAACCTGGTTTCCAGGGAGAAGCTCTCATTGTTTCTTCTGATGTAAGATCAAGGTCCATCTCATGCCACAGTGAGGTTTACTGGGCAGAGAAGAAAAAAATATGAGCCTACAGGCCAGTTGGTTCTCTGTTCAACAAAGTCACTTAGATTTTGTTTATTTTTATCTTTAAGTGGTATTTTCTTTACATGCAAAAGCAGTACATTAATATCTCATGGTGCCATCCTGGGGAAAAATGAGATGGTACATTAACACTCTTGAAGCATTAAATTCATGCTTAACATGTAAGACATACCCCATACATAGTGATATTTTATTTCAATTTATTCCCTGAGATTGTGACAGTGCATTCATTACTCTAGGGCAGTGGTAGTGCACCTTGTAAAATTTTCAGTGATGCGAACAACCCACTGCAGCACACATGCCACATAGGTTCACCACCAGTACTACAGGGATCAAGCTGATAGCACTACAACCTTCCTGGCTGTCATCAGCATTTTGCCCATCACGTAGCTGGCAAATATCCCGGCCCTAAACACCAACTCATCAAGATAGAAAAGCATGATCTGCTGGCCGTGGGTGCTCATGAATCACAGTTCCTTAACTGATATGGGACATGTTTATAGATTTTAAGAAAGGCTGAGTACATCCTTTCTCCTGACCTGGAGTATAGGGATCCACTTATGCTGTTGCTTAGCACATGGTTATGTCTCTAAGTCCTCAATACACTGCACTTTTCCCAACCCTGAATCTTCCTGCCTCTATCTTTGGTCTCAACCCACCACATAACTGGTTTTGGTACCTAAAAACTAGGTTTTTCTGGAACGTTTACCTACTTATTCCCATGTCTTAGTGCCTTGCTATTTAATTTTTTTTTTTTTTTTTTTTTTTTTTTTTTTTTGTGGCACGAGGGATTCAACTCACGAACTCGCGCTTTCCAGGCAAGACTTACGCCACTGAGCCTAATCCCCAGCCCTTTAATTTCTTACAGTCAGAGTCCTTTAAACTTGTGGCTCATCTACTTGCATCTCACTTCAGCCCTCAAGTGGATACCTGGTAAATTCACATGGCCCTTCTAGTAGAAGCTACTGTCACCTTGATTCTTCTCCTTTTCTCATGGTAGGGTAGTAATAATAACAACATGATGACTCATGATGAACAAATGTGCTTTGAATGCTGGATAAGGAGCACTGGCAGCTACAAGCATAGCTCCAGTTCCCTTTCCTTGTCTTTGAAGCCACATGACTAAGAGCTCAGCTAAAGGCCATGCTTTATAAGGCTTTTAAATGTCCAATGTCATATCTCCAATGCTGCTAAGTGTTCTTTGGGTCCGTTCTGGCAAAACTTTCTGGATATCAGTAGCAACCGCTTCTCAGTTGACACTCGGCACGTCTTTTCTCCATGTCAATATAAAATCAGAAATCAGCCCACTTTCTGTAAGTTCTGCCTGCACAAACTCCCTTGTGAAGGCAGTTTTGGATCTCACAGACTTTTCAAGATCTGGAGTATTTGAAGCATTGTGCATTCCTATTTGATACACTCCTCTCTCTTTTAAATACTTTGCACCTCTTCATTTTCCAGGTAATCTACCTAAAGGGGTCCCAGAAAACATAATTCTCAAATCTTACTATGAAGATTAGCTTCGTTTTGTGCCCTCTATGGCCTCTAGCCTCCCTTGCATATCCAAGATTCATTAAGAACTTGTAAAAAACCATGGATCACTCCAAACTGAAACGTAAATGGAACTTTTATGAACCTTAATGCCAATAAGATTTCATAGGTATATTTTTAAGAAAAATAATTAGTGAAATATTGCTTTTGAAAATTTTGCAAACCCAGGAACAAGTGAACACACTATTATATCCTTCTTTAAATGATTTTAGACCCATGAAATGAAGGACCTTGAAGTTTAAATTTCCTTAACTTCATGATAAACCTTTATTTGTGAGCTTCCATCTTTAATTAATTAGAACAACTGGCAGGTGCTTTGGAATTTCCACCAGTCCTTCTACTTCCTTCACTAGGACTTGATGGTAGAAAATATTAATAGTATATTTGTTTACCAGGGGATATGAATTGTTACAAATACTTTGGAATGCAAAGACACTGTGGTCAGTATTGTTTCTAAATTATCAATATCCTGTTTAATTTTTCTTTTGAGCTTCATTTAGTGATGCTGTCATCCTCAGGCAGGATGGAACAATTCAAAATGTCTCCTACTTCTTGTGCAATCTCCTGAGTGCTTCGCCTAAGCATGGATGTGTACCTTTGATCTGCAAATCACTGTGGCATTTTGATATGCCAAATCCCATAAATGCCCAACTTGAGGTCTTATTGGTGCTTCCTCATAGGAAAAGAACATGTGATGATTCGATCTGGATTGACTAGAAGACCCCACCTTGCTGCAGGACTTTCAAACCCCTTTCGTTAACTAGATTATCTGAATCAGCATCATATCTCCTGACGGACAAGGATCACACTGTTCCCCTGACCAATTAATAAATCGTCTTAATTTAGTGCAGATATTCTGGCTTTATCCTTTGAGGGAAGAGTTAATAGCATATCACTAAACTCTTGATCAAATGCCTTTGATTTCACTCTCACAATTACTATGTTTTTTCTTGTTTTAACTAAACCTCTAAAATCTATGTGGATAATCCCTCCTTATATTTCTGGCTCCAGGAATCACTAGGGAGCCTCCTATATCTTATCTAACACTGTACAAGATGTCAGATGCATCTCATTCTTTCTTCTCATTCTTCTACCTTTGACTGAAAGAACTTAGGCTTCTTATTCAATCATTTAATTAGGTCAAGGGTAAATAATAACATTAGTAACATTAATTCTGTAGGCCTCAGTGAATTACTGTGAAAATCAAACAAGATAATTGGTAAGGATAATCATAAAAAAAACCTCATATGTAGACATCTTTCTTGTTTTCACTAATTTGTGTTTTAAGACTTGGTGCCAATGGCTGCAGTACATTAATAACAAATAAAAGGATAGACTTAAAAATGTGTCTCACTTGATCTTGGCCATTCTTTCTGGTGTGAGATGGAACCTCAGCATTGTTTTAATTTGCATTTCTCTAATGACCAATGATGATGAACATTTTTTCATATATTTATTTGCCATTTGTATTTCTTCATCTGAGAAGTGCATATTTATCTCAGATGCCCATTTTTGGATTGGGTCTTTGAATTTTGGGGGACTGATTTTTTAATTGTTTATATGTTCTAGACAGAATTCCTTTGTCTGAGGGAGAGTTGGCTAAGATCTTTTTCCCAATTTGTGGGCTTTCTTTTCACTCTTTTGGAGATTTCTTTTGACATGCAAAAATTTTTAATAAGATGACATCCCAGTTGTTGATTCTGGGAAGCATTTCCCACGCAGTTTGATTTTTGCTAAGATGATTATACTACTAATTCTATTAGTTCTGGAAAAGAACAGTTAATATTCACACAATTAGATCAATTTTACATGTCTATAATGGGTAATCTAAGCAGCTCTTTTGAAGATAACAATATGCAATATTACAACCATTGTTAAATTCCTATCATCTTGTTTTGAAAGCCTGTATTGTTATTGTTTTGGGTTTTTTATTTTTGTTGTAGTTGTTTGTATGTCTCTTGTTTTTGTTCTTCTTTTCTGTATTTTTTTCTCTTTAAAATAAAAAAAAGTCTCACTCTATTTGTTCCCTTTTCCCTAGTCTACTGTCCCACATATGCATATTAAGCAGAATTCTCCAGAGAAGCAGAATGTAACATTTATAGTGCTTACTTTATAACTATGCTTAATAATTGAGCTTAATTATAATAATACATATAGCATATACATTATATAAGTAAATATATAGATAATATATAATATAATGAATATAGTGCTTAATAAAGAATTGTGAACAAGATATATAAATACAGAGAGAGAGAGAGAGAAATTTTAAGGAAACAGTGTATACAGTTCTGGAGGTTGAAAAGGGAAAATAGCAGGAAATAGTATGTCTGTAGGTTGGAAATTTCAGGAAGAGTTGATATTGCAACCTTAACAGTTAATCAAAAATATTCCAAAGGCATAATTCCTTCATTTTTAGAGACTTCACTACTTTCAGTTAAGGACTTCAAATGAATAGATGAGGCCCACTCACAGTATGGAAGGTAGTCTACTTAATAAAAACTTATTTGATATTAGTCACATTAAAAAAAAACTTTCTTAGATGTATTTGACAAAACTGTAAGCATCATAACCTTTCTGGATTGACACACATAGTTGTCACAAAACGGGTGACTAACTTTGAAATTTTTTTTAGGATAGTTGTAAATTTAAAAGCTGTAAAGATAGCGCAAGTTTCCTGTATATTCCATATTTATTTCTTCCATTATCAATATCTTAAATTTGTATGGTATGTCATTGTTAATAAGCCAAGGCTGGCACACAATTCATTGAAGCCTATTTATTTTTCAGATTTCCTCAGTTTGTTTATGTCCTACTTCTGTTTCAGGAGCCCAGCTAGGGTGCTTACTATGTTTGGTTCCTATGTTTCCTTGGGTGTGTTTTTGGCTGTGGCAATGTCTCAGAATTTCCTAGATTTTTTGTCATCATGACAGTTTTGAAAACTGTTGGTCAGTTACTTTGTACAATGTCCTCAATTTCAATTTGATGTTTTTGTGAAGCTTATAGTGGCGTTATTTTTTTATAGTAAGACCACAGAGGCAAAGTGTCTTGGTCATCAAATCATGTCCAACTTACATACACATTGCATGTTATATCCCTGACTTCATTACTTCCGCTCAGTAACCTCAAGTCATGCATACTTATCTTTGACCTCTCCATTTTACTCTTGGAGAGCTGGGCTATAGACATAAATGCTGATAAGAATGTTCATGTATGTGTTTAAACACATATTCATATATGCATGTATAAATTTTACTTCATATATAAAGGATATCATGCTATACAATCACATATAGAAAGGGGACTTAATCATTCTCAAGAGCTGTATGATGTTCAATTATATAAGTGGACTATTTTTTAAATAGTCTTTTGAAACATACTTAACTTCGACTTACTGAAACAACATTGCAATGAGTATCTTTGTATATATTGATATTATAGTGGAGAAAAAAATCTATAAATTGAATTATAAGAAATGAAGTCATAGAACAGTTGTGTGTATTTCTAATTTGACAGATATGGCACAACTCCCTGAAGTTTATAATGATCTGGATTCAATGTGCTTGTTTCTTCATAAATTTGTCAAAACAGTATATTATCAGATACTTTGATCATTCCGAATGCAATAGATAAAAAAGCAATATTTTATCAGAGTTCAAATGTGTGCTTCTCATGAGTGAAGGCAAACATCTTTTCATGTGTTTAAAAAAAAACCATTCTAAGACATTTCCTAGTCTTTTGCCCATTTTTTCACTTGAATCATTGATCATTTCTCACTTAACTGATCTAGGATATCAGCTTATTAAAACCTAATTTACAAATATTCACTGTTGTGTCAAATATTTTGTAGAATCTGTTATATTAAATACTACAAAGATAATTCATGTATTTGAATTTGTAATTTTTAATGTTATAAAGCTGTTCTTCAAATTTAATTGTTGATAAATGCCCTGAAATAAAGGCATGAATACTCATTTTTGTCTGATTCTTTGCAAATATGCAGATTGAAAGTACTAAAATGTAGATCCATGGCTGATTAACTGGTTACTAACAACTGTCTCACTTATAGAAAATAAACTTCAGTTCCTTCAAAATGAATTCTTAGCCTCAAATCTTGTCTTCTAAGGAAGCTATGGTTTTTGTGTTTAAACGTATTTTCTGTTCATGTAAAATAATAACTTCACTCAGCATAGCTTAAAAATAAATTTAGATATGACCTTTGCCATTATAGATTTTGCCTTAAATCTTAGAATGAAGAAGAATAGTTTTTGCGACGTAATTTTTGTAGGACAGCATATAGAAAAGTCAAACAGCTATTTAATCATTTCATTTGGTGACTGAATATAAGAGGTCTTCAGGTGTCTGGCACTCAAGCTAAAAGGCTTGCCATCATGGAAACAAAGGCTCTGCCAAAAGTCAAACCTTCAAGTAGAATCTTTATTTCTAAAATGAAAGTGCTTTAAATAATTTGCATTCATGAAAAATACATATGAGGCCTTTATAATTGACTTATTTTTACCAAAAATATATTAAGATATTTAACATATTGCTAAAAAACAAATGTGCTTAATTATCAGATTATTTTTCAAAATAAGAATCGTCTGTGGCCTTTGTAAAATGTGCATCTGAGTGATTTACCCGTAAGCTTCTTGAAAGGCACTCTCTAAAAGATTGGCTGCAATACGTACTTTTTACTAGCTGATTGTCAAACATCAGATAAATTGTGAGCATTTAATAATCAAAATTGACCTCTAGAATGCTCCTTTAATCACTGTAAACATTATAATTATTACAATTATCTGAGATTGCTCTAACTCAGAAATCTCTGGTTCAAGATATTGTATTAAAATTAGAATAAGGAAACTTGAGTGTTACTTACGCAATGATACAAGCTTTGAGTTCAAGGTATTAATAGTAATAGTGAATGAATTTATCTAACATTATTTTTGTGTGTGTGTGTGGTAGTGGGAATTGAACTCAGAGGTTTCACACTGAGATATATCAACAGCCCTTTAAAATTTTTTAAACAGAATCTTTATAAGTCACCAAGTTGCTCAAGTTGGGATCAAATTTAGAAGCCTTTTGCTTCAGTCTCCTAGAGTACTGGGATTTCAGGCGTGCATCACCATGCCTGACTCTAATGTTTATCAAACACTTACTAAAACCAATTCACATGTTTTAATAACCAGATTGCAATTGCCAGTATTATCTCAATTGTTATGATAAAGACATAAATCATCATGATAAAGAAAGTTGTCTATTCCATATAGGTAACGAGCGACCACAAAGTAATTTAAACCCACAGATTTGAGCTCCAAAACCTGATGGTAATCACCTTGCATATATCCTAGGTAAGTGCTCTACCACTGAGCTGCAATTCTTAATTAGTGTTAACTTTGACTCTGCTGCTTTGCCATTGTTGATTGCTACTGTGTGCGTATCTAAGAAGGTCATGTTAACAATGACAATGAGTACATCTTGATTCTACAGATACTTAAGGAGAAAAAAGATCTTTATGGTAGATAAGTCAGATTATTTTTATGTTTTATTTGATATGATTATGAGAAAATGAAGTACTCTCTCTCTATATATATATATATATACATATATATATATATATACA
Organism: Cuniculus paca; assembly: GCA_004365215.1. Classification (NCBI taxonomy): domain Eukaryota; kingdom Metazoa; phylum Chordata; class Mammalia; order Rodentia; family Cuniculidae; genus Cuniculus; species Cuniculus paca. The sequence continues at coordinate 5,500 of RJWT010030168.1, read as the reverse complement.
TATATATATATATATATATGAAATTAATGAAATTAGCTGTATATACTAATGAAATGCCTAGTCTGGTACAGCACTTAGAAACTGTTCTTGTCATTTTTATTGCATCATGCTGTAGAGCCCAGGTGCTTCCTCTGCTTGTGAAATGTAAGGAGATTGGATAGAGTGGATAGATGTGTGTTTTGAACTTTTCCTCATGAGTACACTAGCTGCAATGGTCGTTGCTCTCTTGGATATTATAAATAGAAGGATGACAGACAGCACACATGTGCTAAAAATTAGCCCTAGTTTTGCTGAAAAATCCAATCAGTTTACCTATTATTATTAAGAAAGAAGTTAGCATTTTACAAGTTATTTTTAGGAATGCATAAAATAATTTCTAAATGATAAGACATGTATTCTTTGGATGAAAATTGAAACATTTATTTTGTTGTCCTTTTGATGAAATATCCTATCAGGAGCCAGTGGTTGCTTGAGATTACGACCTCATGTGTAATAGAAGAATGGACAATTTGAATGAATAGATTATCTAATTCTTCAGAAAACGTGGTATGCTGCCTACATCACAGTAAAAAATCTTTCCTTTTGTCTTTATATAAGTATTCTAAATGACTCATACTTGATTTTTTTTAGGAAGGCCAATTATTATTGTATAACAACTGTACCAGCAGTGAAATAAGTAAATTAATCATTTAAGCTTTTGGTAAAAGTTCAAGACCTTACAGTTAGTTCTGAATTATAGAGTTCTATTCATTGCTACAACATCCATGAGCTCTGGTCCTTTTTAAGCAATGTTGAAAGCACAATTAACTATAACCCAGATTGTCTTTATGTCTTTTTCCTTTCAGCATTTATGCAAAATGAGCTCCTTATTTAGGAGATGTCTGCTTGTACTCTGTGTTTTAGCTCAAGAAAAATAAGACTTATCTAGCATTGTAAGTTTTGGTATCAAGGATAGACAAAAGGTTTGCTAATTCTAATTTTATCACATGCATCATTAAAATATTTGCCAGCTATATAGAATTTTCCAGTAGTTTTCTACTACTGGGTCACATACTGATCTGACATGTTAAAGCTGTTCATGGTCAGGACAGTCAAAGCCTGGCACAGATATACGCAATGAACATTGACGAGTGCATCACCAGCCCCAGAAGGACTGCCACCTCACTGAAGAGACACAGTCAGCTGTACAGTTAGTTAATAGGGCTAGTGAGTGCTTGGAACAGGAATGACTTCCAATCTCAGTGCACAACAAACTCCTCTTTAGAAAAACAATTAGAAAACAGAATGTAATTGTTCAAATTCTCAGAGAAATAGTTTGGCATTTTTTTTTGTGGTGTTATTTTTGTAGTTCCTATAGCTAACCATTTTCCCAAGTGATGTTTCATCAGTTCAAGAATAAGGAAAAAGCTCCAACTTCTTACAGAAGAATGTTTACAGAAAATAGAAGGGAAGAAAAGAGAACAGAAACTTCATTGCATGCCTTAATTTCTGTAGATACTGACTGATTTCTCTTCCACAAAAATAGTAAATTTCCTGAAGCACAGCGAGCCAGTGATAAGACCCACCCAGATTATCCATTGGAAAATTCAAATAGAGGTCAGGTGGTGAACACAATTTTTATTTACAAAAAATGAGCAACATTTTGGAAGCAATTTCTGCCCTATTAGTGAATATCTTCAGTTGCTTTTTCCAAGTTTAAGGAGGTGTAATTGACAAAAACTGTAAGTGCACAATGGTATACAATGTGATGCTTTGATATATGTCTTTATCGTGAAGGAATTATTACAATAAAGCTAATTAGCATATCCACATCGTTACACACATAGTTATCAATGTTTTGCGTGTGTGTGTGAAGAAAACACTTAAGATTTACTATACTCTGATTAATTTCCAAGTATATAATATTATATTAACTATGGTAATCAGGCTGTACAATTGATCTGCAGAATTTATTCAGCCTGTCTAAATGAAACTTCGTATTCTTGGACCATTACTGGATCTATCACTAACGCACTAGAGTTTTCAGAGTACAGATCTTTTACTTCCTAGGTTAAATTTATTCCTATTATATTCTTTCTGATGTCTCTATTAGTCAGGATGCTTTCTTTTTTTCCCCTTCAGGCCATTAATCATTTATGTATAGAAGTGCAATTTATGTTTGCATGTTGATTTTAGAAACTTTTTCCAATTTTTTTTATAAGTTTCACCTTTTGTGATAGAGAGTTTAGGGTTTTTATGTATATAATTATGTCATTTGATAAGGGCACTCTTTCCAAGTAAAGGTAATGCATTAGTATACATTTCAATACAAAACTTTTTAGTTCCACAATAGAAATGTTTTTATAAACAATGATTTGTGTGAGATTTTATTCAACACTGTTCCTTGTGGAAAACCTTAAACTTTGAGCACAGTTCTTCAGTGTTATGGTAGAAGATTTGCACTGGGGCTGTGAGCAGGACTTTTAAGTTCTTCATATTTCACTTTTCGCACTTGCAAAGTTGGAACAAGGAAAACTTCATAATGTTGTAAACATTGGCACTAAGGCACACAGCCTATGTTGTACAGACTACCAGCACACTGAGGTGTCTCTCTAGAGGACATAGTCTCATCACAATTGTTAGGATTTCTCTTCACAGCCAGTCTCTTTTTCCTTTTGGTGATCTTCTGCCAAAACATGATGGTTAATGCATGGTGTGACTTTTTGACAATATCAAAATGATCTAGGATGACAAATTGATTAGACAGGTACTTTCACAGAATATTTTCAGTAAATTTTCCAAATTTGCTCAATGGTTGGCATAATGATAAACATAACTATTGTACAATCTAGTCAGTAGGAGGATTGTTTGAAAATTACACATCGCTATGTAATTTTTCTGTTTGATGAAGTGATTACTCAAAGATTTTTGCATTTTACAGCTGAAGATAAAGTCTATCATTTAAAAGAAATCTGATATAATTTACCTCACTTCTCTATGTTCTGTCACAGGCTTCCAGAGCTCTACCTGGAAAGTGAAGAATGGACCATTGTGATTATTGAACAAAGACTATGAATAACGACTCCTAATAACAGAATGTTGAAACAATATGATAAATATTAAGAGTGCCAAAGGAGACTTCATTTGAATTATATTTTTCCGACATGTATGATTTCCTTTGAAATCAGTTTTGTAAAGTGTGACTTCCTCAAATGATACAGAAAAAACTAAAATTTAAATTGCCTTTTTCTTTTTTTCCCTTCTTTGTTTTTTTTCGGTGGTGGTGTTAATGGGGATTGAAGCAGTGCCTGAACTACTGAACCGCTGAACTATATCCCAAGACATTTTTAAGTTTTTAGTTTGATCCATACACCATACCCTTTCTCTCTTTCTTTCTTTCTTTCTTTCTTTCTTTCTTTCTTTCTTTCTTTCTTTCTTTCTTTCTTTCTTTCTTTTGTCTCTCTCCTTTCTCTTTCATTCTTTCATATTCCCTCTCTCTCTCTTTCTGTGTTTCTTTTTTATCTGTTTTGTCTGCTTTGAGAAAGGTTCTTGATAAATTGTCCAGGTAAGTCTCAAATTTATCATTTTCTACCATCAGCCTCCCAGAGTCCTGGAAATATAGGCATGTACCACTATGCCTGGCTTGAAAGTTACATGTTTTGATTTAATTTCTCCATGTTCTACAGATTCTTATTTTAATTAACATCGTACTTACTTCTAAAATTATTGCCTTATCTCATATATATATATATATATATATATATATATATATTTCTTAGGACTACATTGGCTTTTAACATTATTGAAACTAACCCAGCAATTTTGTCTTCTTTTTCATTTCTCTTTCCTTATAGCGACTAAAATTTTCCTGTAGTTACTAAAACTATTTATTCTTATCGGTCTTCCTTATTGAATCTCCAGAGGAAAATGACTCTCTGCATTTTTTATTCATTCATTCATACATCATTGAAACTAACTTAACATTCACCTTGGGGCATGAGCTTATTTTTAAAAGTTAAAAAAGTAAAAGTAAGTAACATTATAGTGGTTACTGGGTAAGGCAGGACCAAGACAGAAGAGAATCCACATCTGTGACATTTTGGTTCAGGAAATAGTCAATTGCCCAGTTCATCATTGCTGTCTTTACTAGTCTATGCCTTAGAGGCATAATAATTAATTTTGAAGAGATGTTGAAATTTCACATAATTGTGGTTTCTTTGTCCATCCGTCTTTCCTTTCTTTCCGTCCAGGGGACATTGCAAATTCTCCCTTTCATCGTCCTCTGTGGTGACCCAGGGCCAGATGACTGATTACATTTTGACAGACTAGTCCCTGTTTTTCTGGAGCCACTAAATACTCCATTTAAATGGAAGGCTCTCTCCCTATTCTTTATCTTCATTTTGGTGATGTGGGAGTGTCTGAGTGTATCTTATAAATAGTTTAGCATCCTCAGGAGTAAACCATATTTCTGTAATGCTTCATATGTCATCTACTCCTTTGTCACACACATGGCTCCAATTTTAGTACTTTATTTCTAGTTGGCCCAACAATTTAGTTTATTTTTCCCTGATTGTATCAATTTATTTTAAGTCTCCTATTTCTGTGTTTGGATTTCTAGCCCTGTCATTCCCACACCCTTTGAGTTTTGCAATTTTGTTTTTTCTATCAGAATGTTTGATCTGATTCCTCCTTGTTCTTTTTATCCTCATCTGGGTTTCATCTTAATATTTCTTTCATTTTTATTCCTACAAAGTACTTTTAGCGCCCCATAAACATCCACTGGCTCTTTTTGAACTAGCCATTGTGAAGCCGACTTTTGAGTTTTCACATCACAGTGACTCCTTGTTAAAATTCGCAGTCTTTGTAACCTGGCCTTGGACTGGGACTGAGGACTCTGGCCAGTTGAAATCAGAGTAGTGACCACTCATTTTTCGTCGTACTAACGATCACCTTTCTCTACGGGAGCATGAGGCATAGGTTACTCACAAAATGGACAAAATAGAAAACTCAGGGAAGAGGCAGAATAACAGTCTGACTAAAAACAACTTGAACTCTTTTCAACAATCAATGGGCTCAGTCTTTCAGAACATGATCCAGGCATGTCTTTGGCCCAGACATTTTTAAAGAAAAAAAAATGGTATCATTCATCCTGCTTTCAAATATAACTTACTTTAAGTTAGGGATGAAATGAAATTCTATTTGTTTGTATGATAATAAGCAAAAATAAGAGTAATCTGCTACTGCTGCTGCTAGTAATGATCATTAGCTTAATTCTCATCTCACATAAATTTTAGAGGGGAAAATATCAACTTATGAACAAACAGGATCAAGTTTGCATTATTTATCAGTTTTGACTCCCAGCTCAATTTCTGATTTGCCCCACCTAGAACATTTGTGTGCATAACTTATTTTCTGAAAATATTTTCAAAGTAGAATATGATATCTTTCTATATCAGATATATATAGAAAACATCTTTGTTACTCAAAGTATGATAGACTTTTAATTTTAAATAATGTGTTC
>RJWT010030167.1:0-14694 GCA_004365215.1 Cuniculus paca | reverse complement strand
CTAGGATGGGCTCAAACTTGTGATTCTATTGCCTTAGCCTCCCTGAGTGCTGGAATTACAAGCTTGCGCCACCAGGCCTGGGCATTTTTTTTTTTTTTTTGGAGACATCATCACCATCCCACCATCATGTGCCCAAGGTGATCTTCAAACCCTGTGCCTCCTGAGTAGCTGAGATTATAGGCATAAGCCACCACTGGACAGCAAGAATGCCAGGAAACAAGCAAGATGCACTGTTCGTGTGTGTGTGTGTGTGGTTTTTTTTTTATTTATTTAATTGGCCTTTCAATTCACTTTTTAAATGTTCCGTGTTTTCATAAATTAATCAACACTCTTTCCTGGAGGTGCTCCCTAACACATGGTTATGCTTCATTGCCCAGTAATTCTGTTAATTCTTTAAGGGTTCTTATTCCCCTTTACTCTGGATACCCTCACACCAACAAGCCACAGTTCACAGTCCTGAGCACTGCTCAATTACCTATTTCAATATATTGCATCAAGAACATTTAGTAAGATAGTCAATTTAACCTTCTGATAAATTAACAACAAGACATTTTATTTTTGAAGATCAATATTAGCTGGTCTTAGTGGTGCATACCTGTAATTTCAGCACTCTAGAGGACAGAAGCAGGAAGATCACAAACTGGGGAGGTAGCTCTGAGTGAAGGCCCTGGGTTCAATCCCCAGTACCAGAAAGAAAAAAAGTATCAGAAATAAAAGTAGTAATGCACTAGAGATCCTGAGTGTGGAATCAAATAACTCCGAAGGATGAAAACTCTGGGTAGACTTCCTTTCATTTGAATGTCAGTAATTTTTCAATAGATAAAAACTTACCTGGAAATAACTTTAAATTCCCCTCAAGAGGGGACTGGTTAAATAAATATAGTAGATGCAGCAAATAGATGTTTACCCAAACAGAATGAAATGGATTTCTACATCTCCATGTGAAAAAAATGTCCCATATATAAAGTGAAAACAGACTGGTACAGAGTACATGATTACTTATTACATAAAATAAAAGATACACATATATGTGCTTATACCTAATTAAACACCTGTAGAAGGAAACACTGTTCCTCCGAAGAACAGGACTGAGGCAGGCAATGAGAGAAAGCTTTTCTGCCACCCCCGCACACCTCCCCAACCCCGTTGGAGACAAGGTCTCGCTAAATCACAAATTGCCCAGGCTGGGCTAAAATTCGAGATCCTTCTGCCTCAGCCTTCCAGAGTGCAGCGGTTACAGGCATGCAGTCACCACGTTGTCGGGCTTGCTTGCTTTCTTTCTTTCTTTCTTTCTTTCTTTCTTTTCTTTTTTCTCCCCTTTCTCCTTGTACAGGCATTATTTCTATGTAATTGAGCTTAAAAATGTTTTGGAACTTAAAGGTCAACACTTGGGGGCGCGTAATCCCTGCTGTTGGTTTTTTAAAATCGCCTACTTAAAAAAGAATTTACATATCACAAATTCACCCATTACGACATGTTGACTAGATTTTGTGCTGAGTTACAAGAATTTATTTGGCATGGAAAACAAAAGAATCTTTCATGTAACACACACATAAACAACTTTCGTGGCTAAGAAATCTCTGGAAGTATCAAAACCTAAGCCAATTTTGTGACTGCAACAAGGGTAAACAAATACTCGGCCTTGAGATTACGAGCGAAAGGTCAGAACTAGCAGAGCCCGAGCTTCACCGGAGTGGGAAACAATGTAAGACAGAGCCAGGGTCAAGGCCACTTTCCCGCGTCCGCATGGAGAAGCCGCAGCTCAGCTCCGCGGAACCTCGGAGGCGTCCGCGACCGGGCTGGATGCGCCTCCCAAACAAAGCCGAGCGGTGCCCTCCGGCCGGCGAACTGCGGACCGATCCCAGCTTCCTGGTCCTTTTCCCCGCAGCTGCCCCGAGGCGGCCCCGCAGGCCGGGCCCGGCGTGGGGGAGTCGCTGCGCCCGCGCCCCGCCGCTCCTCCGCTAACCCGCCCGGCCCGCGCCCCACCTGTGCCCTGCAGCATGTTCTGCCGCAGCAGGTCGCCGCTGGAGAGGTGCTTCAGCTCGAAGTGCTGGACGATGCGCGACGACACGGTGCCCTTGCCGGAGCCCGGGGCCCCCATGATCACGGCGCGCAGCAGCCGCGCGGACGCCCCCATGGCCGGCGCTAGGCTTCGGCCTGGCCTGCGCACTCCGCGCCCCGCGCCCGCCCGGCCGGCTGGCTGCGCTGCGAGCAGGCGGCGCGAGCGCCTGGGCTCTCCCGGAAGTGAGCGACGGCCACCAGGGCGCCCCGCCTGCCGCTGCGCCCGCCCCGGGCCACCCAGGCGCACCCCCTCCCCGGCCCGCCCGCGCGCGGGGCCCCCCGCGCTCCCTCTGCCCCAGCACCCCCACCGCCCACTCCCCACGCCCCGCACCTCCACCGCGGCCGAGCCAGCCGCGCAGACCCCGCTCCCCTTGATCACCTCTGGCAAGTCCTGGGACCCACTTCGCCTCCTACCTCTAGTAAGCCCCTTTTGCGCCTCTTGGTCGCCACTCCACTCGCATCGCCCCCCACACACCCTTTTCGGACCCGGCGCTTTGTCCAGGGCAGCCCCCTCCTGCCCGGTCCCAGCCAGATGAGGCACAGGCCACTGGAGTCCCTGGCAAGCCTGCCTCTCTCCACCCGGCCCGGCGTCCTCTTCCCCTCTGCTCCGCCGCTGGTCACCACAAGCCCACCGGCCTTCGCGTCTCTCCCCTCCTCCTGCCTCCTCCCCTGCTGCCCGGACTCATCTCCCCCCCGCTGTGTGGAAACCCTGAGGGTGACAAAGGCCTCGAAGGCCCCCTCCCTCATTTCAGTTTTCTTTGAGTGGCTTCTAGAGTCACACATCCAGCGAGTCAGGCTATTACCTCCCAGGGTCGAGCTTTCACAATCAAAAATAGCTGCTTTTTTACTCTGCAGACCCTGAAAGTACTGGTTCCTCAGGCAACAGTGCCTTCACAAATGCATTCGTTTCATAAATATTTAGCGCCTACTATGCGCCATGGTACTTAGGAGACTCAGCACACTGTAGTGAACAAGAAAAAGTTTCTGCTCTCTGGAGTTCCAAGTCTAGTAGTAGAAGCAGGTTGTAAAGAGAAAACAACGAGCCGGATAATTTGAAATGGTGCTATGAATAAAAAAAATGTAAAAAAAAAAAAAACCCCAATGTAACAGTGTGGTGGGAGGCTGTTTTAGATCTGATGGTCAGTAAAGTTTTGAAGACTTGGCATTTGCATCCAGGCTTGGTGGTGCAGGCCAGGCATCCCAGCACCCGGGAGGCCTAGGCAGGAGGATGCCAGTGAGTACTACACTGGAATACGGTGCGCCAGTGATGCCAGCCAGGAGAAGGGCCCTGGGACTCAATGTTTAGTGTGTTCCAAGAATAGAAACAAGGAGTATTAAGTAGCACTTTATCTGCAAAACGGGGGCAAGAGTAGTTAAAATAAATATCCAGGGTCCTTTGTTACTACCCCACCCCATGCTAAGGCAAAAAGAAGGCTCTGTGGATATAAATGCAGTGCCATCTTCCTCGGAGCTGTCAAATGAGTGGTTCAAGACTACTTTCAATTCCAAAGAAGATCTAAGTCATTTTTGAGAGAGGTGACAAGAGAAAGCTTGCTCAGAGCAAAACTGAGCTGGGTGAACCGGCACAGGGATTTCAATAGGCAGACAGGCCTGTTCTTAAAAAGAAAATTAATAGCTCATACATATTCATACTAAGCAAGAAAGAATGAAAATAAATGCATTAAACATTCATTTCAGGTAGTTAGAAAAAGGACATTGGAACAAGCCAAGGAAAGAATTAAAGAAACAACATACAGAACTGACGAATGAAAAAGTCTGGACAAGTACAGGTTACGCAATACTAGAAAACCCAAAGGTATGTAGGCAACAGTACTTCTGATTTCCAAAGCTGGGAACATCTGTAGTTTCAACTCCAAAAGAGACTTAAAAAAAATAAAATAAAATAAACTTGGGAAATTTGGCTTAGGAAAAAAATATTCAAACAAAGAATCGCTGAGGAATTATTGTCCTGTCTTTAGGGGAGTGGGGTGAGAGGTGGAACTGAGTGTTGTAGTCACACTAACTGGCCCACAAAGGGCCAACTTCCTTTGGCTTTGCTGAAGGTTGCTGATTACAAATGAGTGAGTGCAGGCCAAACTGGAAATTTCCTGGCAGTTGTACCCTAGCATGGCATTTCACCACACACAGGTGTCTGAATGGGTCTGCTCACCGTTTAACTTCCTCCAGTGGTTAATGACAGAATTCAAAATTAATACAGATCCTAGCAAGGGTAGCCCAAACTATATATGACCAAGTGTTTATACAGATTCATCTGAATCAAAGCCTCACGTGAGTGCTTTGCACACGGTAGGCATTCAGTAAATGTCTGTTGACATTAACTGCTAAGAATCACTGTACCATCACACTGAAGACTGGAATATGTAAGAGCTCTGGAACGTACAGCAGGGGAGCAAGGACTGTAGTCCCATGTGATGGGTGGAAGTGTTCCACATATGGTACTGAGATCACCTCGTACTTCAGAATATGGCCTTGTTGGGGAGTAGGGTTGTTACAGATGAAATTAGTTAAAATGGGGTCATTCTGGAGTAGAGTAAACCCTTAACCCAATGTGATGTAAAGACCCAAGAGGAGAATGCCATAGGACGATGGAGACATAGAGACTGAAGTTAAACAGCTGCAAGCCAAGAGACAGGGGAGACCACTGTCAACACCAGAAGCCCAGACAAGAAATTCATTCTGTCTTAGAGTCTCTGCGAGACCACAACCCTGCCAGCAGCTTAGTTTCTCCTGATAGCCTACAGAACAGTGAGAGGACACCCTTTATTGTTTTAGGCTTTCTACTTTGTGGTACTTTGTTACAGCAGCCCTAGGAAATGTGTGTACATGCACACGTATGTATGCTGGTTCACGCCATAAGTTAAGTGAATGAGAATGAAAGAACAGAAAGGCTTAGTGTCTGAGAAGCCATGACTAGGACTGCAAGGGGTAAAGAGAGAAGAAAGGTGCATCAGTTCCCTACGCCAATAGAAAGCCACTCCTGGCTTCCTGCAACAGGACATTTTCTATTGCAATTGTGTTGATTCTCCTGCTGGTTTTTCCTGGACTCACTTATGTGGCTAAAACAGGCAGCTCAGCTGGGATGGTTGGGCCTGTCCCCACATGGTCTTTTGTCTTTCGTCTCAAGTTGCTTCCTGTTGTGTGGTCTCAGGATTCTTAGAGGGATGTGTCAATGTGCAAGTACTTCTCACACTTTGTGATGCTCTACTGGCCACAGCCAAACTCTCAGAGTCACTGTGTGAGGAAAGCACACACATGCATGAACATTGAGAGGTACAATTCATTGGAAACAATTATTGCAATGATCTGACATGGAAGGATTCTATTGTAGTTATCTATTACACTTCAACAAAGTAGTTCAAAACTTAGTAACATTAAACAACAACATTTATTAGCTCACATTTTCTGTAGGTCTGAAATCCAGGCATGGCTCAGCTAGATGCCTCTGCCTCAGTCTCACTCAATGTTACAATCAAAGTGTGGGCGGGAGCTACTGTCATCTCAAACCACAACCTGGGGAGGATCCACTTCCAAGCTCACTCATGGCTGTGATAGGTCGTAGGTCCTGTGTAGTTATTGGCTAAAGATAGCAGTTTCGATACCAAACAAGAGAGATAAAGTAGAGAGAAAAGAGGCAAACACGTAAATGAATATATAAATGCCAGGACTTTAAAGGTGTCACAGAGAAAAACATAGGGGGGAAAGGGAAGGTAGGGTGAGGATAGGACTGTTAAGAAGCCCCCAGATAGGCTGAGAATTTGTGACCTAAAGGAAATGTGGGAGCAAGACATTTAGATATCTGCAGGAAGAATGTTCTAGAGAACATGATAAAAACAAGTGCAGAACCCCTAAGGAAGGGATGTATTTGTGTTTTCAAAGGACAGAGAAGCCAGTTTAATGAATCAGAGAAAGCAAGGAAGATAACAGGAAAATTCAGAGCCAGGCATGAGTTGGAAGCCTGCATCTGCCTCTTAGCGACTGTGACTATCCCAAGGACACCATGCTGTAAGAAAGCACAAATTAATCCACACGGAGAAGCTACTTAAGAAAGCCCTGAGACTGCATGACGAATGTAGTGTTTCATCCCTCTGTGTTCCAATTCCAGCTGTCTGACCGTACCTGCATGAGACATCTCCAGCCCAAACTATCCATCTGAGCCATGCCCAGGTTCCTGGCCCACAGACACCATAAGAAAATTCAACAATGTAGTGATTTTAAGCAACAATGCAAGAAAGAGAAGGTGATGGTTCGCATTTTTTTGAGAGTGGTACAGGTAATGAGAACTGAATACATGTATTCATTTTCAAACTTACAGAAAAGTTACCAAGTACAGTACAAGGAATCTTTTTCCCTTGAACCACTGGGGATGTTCCATCACTCTTGAATACTTTCATGTGCTTTTCCTATAATAACATTTTTGCATAAATACCATGTCATTTTCAAAATCAGAAAATAATATGACCACCATCTAATCTCAGGCTCTAATTTTCCTCAAATGTCCCGTTCATGTCTTTTATGGAAGTTATGGAATCACAGATTGCATTTAGTTGTGTGACTTTTCGAACCTACACATCGCATTTGGTGGACATGTTCCCATACTCTCTTTCAGTCCGGAATGGTTCTTTGATCTGTCTTGACTTTCATGACCTTGACATTCATGGCCAAGATTGTGTGAAAGTCACCTTGGAGGACACCCTCCGTTGTTTCCTCATGAGTATGCTGAGCTGTGCCTATCTGGTGGGAGTGTCACAGCAGGGGCACCCTGTTCCCTTGCATTCCAACAGGTGGCGTGTGATTTCAGTGTGTCGGACTTATTGGCGACGTTAACTTTTTATCATCTGGTTAAAGTGGTGTCAGTTGTAAACTGTTCTTTTTCCAGGTGTAATTCATAAGTATTCTGTGATAAGACGATTTGGGGCTCTGTAAATACTTCACCTTCCGTGAAACATTTAATTCATTCGTTTATATTTAGCTATATGACTCCTACCTTATGAAATGGACTATACTCCGTGGTCATCAGTATTTTGATGTTCAGTTAATTTCATGTTCAGTGAATAAAATCTCCTTCAAGTTAGTCTCCGTGGTCTTCTGACACTCTTCCATTATTCTTTACGTACTTCATTTCTTTCTGGCATGAAAAGAAGATCCAGACTCATCTTGTACACTCCAGAAACACATTGAAATGTCTCAGATCAACCGTTTTTCCAATAAGCCATGCTTTTGTTTAGTGAAAAATGGAATTTAGAAACACAGGTCTGTGCACAAATAAGGCTTCTTGTTACCATTAATGTGTCACTGCTTTAACATCCTCTTGAAAGCATAAACCTTGGGAATATGTAAATATATATAAATTTATATATACTTGTTTATATTTATTTCTGTTACTATGCATTATTGGAAACTGTGAGTTCATACTGATACCTGCAATTCTGATCTAACACTCCAGGATTTATTTTCATTCTCTCCCTTCCAGGCTTCTTTTCTGATCTCTTAGCCTCACGCAGTCCTAGTCATGATGTCTCCTTGAACACTGAACCCATGCATTTCTGTAATCTTACCTCCCTAACACATGGTAGGATTTTGAGTTGGTGTCTCTGACAGAGACCTTGACTGTCATGTCAGGTAGTCACTTACATGGTAATCACCTTGTGTAGAATCAGTCTTCCACCGCCACTGTCTACCCGTTCTCCATGCAGACAATCCTGCACCCCCACTTGGATTCTATGACCCCACACTGGGCCTTTAACCCCATTCCCACATGTGAACACCCTTCTCACCTTGCTGGGGTCATGACACTCAGTTGGACCACTCCCTGCACAGACATCCCCTCAGCACTTCTGGCTCTGATGCCACATGCCAGGCCCCTTACCGACATGAACATCTTAGGCTCCTAAACCCTATGCCATCGTGTACTGTCCTCTACATGGGATGTCTTCCTTCTTCTACTCAGGTTCTGATACTGGTCCTAGGAAGATGCCCCTCTCCTGAATATATTTTGAATGTAGACTCAACAAGTATCCCTGATGGGTTAGAATGGAGAAAGAGTTTTTCCTTAAACTACTGAAATAATAGCATTGTCGTTGATGATGGTAAGATTGTAAGAGAAATAGATTGGGGGAGAATATGAGAGCTATTTTTACATAAGTTGTTTGAGGTGCCTAGTGGACATTCAGGAGGAGATGGTAAGGAAGCAGGTAACTACAAATTTTGAACATATGGTAGAGGTTCATAAGGACATACAAACTTGTGAGTTATCAGCATATTGACATTCATGAGATAGTTTGAATTGATGAAACTCACCAGCAAGTGAGTTTAAGTAGAGAGGAGAAAAGTTCTGAAATCTGAGTTCCAAGCCCCTTCAACATTTAAAGGTGAGGGATGAGGAAGAAATATTGAAAGAGCCAGCCAGAGAGAGGTCAATAAGTTAGTTTAAAAAACAAAACAAAACAGAGTAAGTGTGGTAGGAGAGGAAAAAAGAATGAGTATTTAAATAAAAGGGAAACAGAGCAGAGGAGGAAAACTCAGAAATTGCAAGGTCAGATATTTTAATACTTTGCAAAAGCAGCAGAAGAGGGAGACTAGGAGCCAAGACAACTGCATCATAACATTCATTTGGAAGGATACATAACCAAGAATATCTGGGAAAGTCCTAAAAAATAAAAGCAATTATGCCGTCATATGATGGGAGGTAAAAGGAGGGGACAGGGAACCCTGTCGAAATATTCTTTACTAAAGTACTAAACTCACGCAAGTGAGTGGAGCTAAATTGCCCAAAGGTTTCACCTCGCAACCCCATCACAAAGGCAATTAAATTTCAACATGAGTTTGGGAGGGAAAGATCATTCAAAATGTAGCATTCCACTCCTGGTGCCTGCAAACTGATGTCCTTCTTACATATAAAATACATACATTCTGGGCTGGGAATATAGCTCAGTGGCACACCACCTGCCTGGCAAGTGCAAGGTGATGAGTTAAAAAAAACCCAAACACTCATTCCTTCCCAGTAGGCCCAAAAAGTCTTACCGTAAATTTCAGCATCAACTTTCTCTCTCACGGTGGGCCTGTGAAATTAAGTGTTGCATGCTTCCAAAATACAGTGGCAGACAGGCATAGGATAGATACAGTGTTCCCATTCCAGAACAGAACAACAGGAAACAAGAAAGGCCTAAATAGCTGGGCGTGGTAGCACATACTTCTAATCCTAGCAGTCGGGAGGCTGAAGAAGGATTCTCAAGAGTTTGAGGCCAGCCTGGGCTACAAATGAGTTCGAGGCTAGCCTGAACTACACAGTGAGACCCTGTCTCAAACAAAAAAACAAATCCTAAATAGGTCTCAAATTCAACAGGGCAAACAACAAAAGACCTGAAGGCCTAATAACAATCTTTGACTCCACGTCCTACTATCCAGACACACCAGGGCGAGGCTGACAGCATGCCCCCCTTAGAGCACACTCCACAGTCTTGGTCCTGCCAGGTGTAATCCATGCCACCCTGACAGCTGAAATCAGGAGTCTGTGACTTTCCTAATATGGTGGTGCTACAGTCACGTGGTGTCAAGCATGAGCCGGCACCCACCCTCCACTAAAGCCCTTCTCAGAGTCTCTGGGCAGTGGTGCGACCTCCGTGAAGTCTCTGTCTGAACCCTACACCTGTCCGTGATCTCCTTCAACCTCTAGATGGAGGAAGCTGTGCCCCTACAGCTCTTGCACGCTCGGAGGCTGCAGAGTTTTTACCACACAGACGTTGACCACTTGCCCCCTCCAGGGTGGCTGGAGCTGTACCCAGGGCCACAGGAGCCTCAGCTGTGGCAGCTGAAGAGCTCTGTACTGGAATGCTGGGGTCAGAGTCATGGCGCAGCCTGGGCAGACAGCCAGAAAACTGTTCTGCCCTAGAGGGCCCAGCACCTTGGACCTGTGATAGGAGACGCTGGTAATGTGAAAGGTCTGAGCGTCATATGCCACCGTCCAGGTGAGCAGCACCTGTCTTCTTTCTAGCCATAATAGGTCTTTTGGCCACACCCTTGTTTTTTTCTCCTAAATGTGTTCTTTTTTTTCTAAACTTTTTTTAAAAACATGGTTAGGCTAGGGATTTTCCAAATCTTTATGGTCTGCTTTCTTTTTTAAAAAAGACTTTTAAAGTCTTTAATGTCTATATTTCTATCAATATTCTGGTTACGATTATTTAAGTAATTTCTGAGAAAAATAAGAATTTCTGCAGCTCTTCTATTCTTCCTAGCCCTCATCAGAATCACCCTTACTGATCTACTCATAGTAATACAGAATTTTTCCTGCATTCATTTTAAAACTGTCACAGTCTTTACCCACTACCAGTTCCAAAGCGACTTCCACACTCTCAAATACTTGTTAAGGCAACGCTCCTCTTCTCTGGTAGCAATGTGTCTTAGTTTTTTGTCACTCCAACCCTAACCCTTGATCCAGGACCTCATGTACTCCCATGAGGATAATTACCTTGACATTCAAGGGATTTTTAGGACATAGGATTCTTTACTCTCAAGGGCTGCAAGATCTTGAGGAAAGTACTTAACCTCTCTTTGCTTCCCTCCAAATGGTTAGGAAAAGGGAAGACGGTAAGACCTATCTTATAGGGTTGCTGGGTGATTTAGATGAGATTATGTATATAAAATTTGAGGCATGTGCTGGGTGCTCCTTTTTTCCCCTTTGCTGTTTCTCTCTTTTGCTCTCACCTTCTTTTCACATTCAGTGAAGTAGTATGTTCTATAGAAAGGAGAGAGGGAAGCAAAGAGAAATGAGTCTGACGATAATGCTTTTAGATAGCAGTATCTCTTTTTAATCAATACTTGCAACCTTTACCCCATCAAATATTCCCTCACAGCAGAATGAGCTGGCAAAGAAATGAAGTGCAATTTAGAAAAGCTGATTCTTACCCACTCCTGACTCACTTTCAACAGTTCATAGAACTGGCAAGAATGGAAGGTGTTCGAACTTTACTCCCCTCAATAGTAAAATGGAGACCACACCTGTCTCAGATCCTGATTACGTGGGTGAGCCTAGTAGTATGTGAGGGTAATGCCCTGCATAAAATTATTAGTCTCATTAGGCAAACTGTACAATTGTGTGCAATGGATATTGAAATTCTTCTCTTCATTCTCCCCTTCTTTAGCTCAAGATATTAAAGGCTGTTATTAAAAGACGTATATGTTAGCACGTTAAGATATTATCACCTAAACCAGGCTTGGTGGTGCATGCCTGTAATTCCAGCACTTGGGAGGCTGAGTTCGAGGCCAGCCTGGGCTACATAGTGACTCCAAGGCCAGTATGAACTACATAGCAAGACCCTGTGTCAAAAGAAAAAAGAAAGAAAGAAAGAAAGAAAGAAAGAAAGAAAGAAAGAAAGAAAGAAAGAAAGAAAGAATTGATTATCACCTAGCCACAACTTTTTAAATTAGTCCAGTTAGACCTAATGAGATTATGGCACAGCAAAAGCTGGCTGGGGAAGTAGGTGTGACTTACTAACTACAAGATCCTGGACACATTCACGGAACAGTTCCCAAAACCCTGCTTATGGACTTTAGGGCTGGGGGAGGACTGAACAGGTATCATTAGGATGCCGTTGACCTGACCTAGCCTGAGACTTGGGATCTCAACACCATCTCTCAGGACCCATGTGCAAAAGTTCTCATGGGTTTCCTTGAAATTTGGATGATATGAAAGAAAGGCAGCCATGAGGATCGTTGCTATCATAACCTTCCATGATAGCCTGTGTGCTGTGTCTCTCAGATGCAGAGTGTACTTTCATCTCTGCTCTCGCCCTCTTTTTCTCTTTACCTGGCCCAAGCTTGCTCTGCAGAGCCAGTTTCTCTGCCACTCTTCACTTTTACTTTCTCAAATAAATTTTGTCACTGTTTTTTACTTGTTTTATCCAATTTCTTTAAGACTGTTTTAGAAACGAGCTACAGGATAACACTAGTAGACGTTTTGGAGCCAGGGAAATTAGGATTTAGATAGGATAAGGGCATCTAGAATAATTTGGTTCCTAGTTCTTTTAATTTTTTTTTTCCTTTTTAGTTTTGGAAATTGAACCCAGAGCTTTTGCACTGAGCAATAATACCCCAACTCTTTTTAATTTTGAGACAGTCTCACCAAGTTGCTATGTTGTCCGGACTGGGCTTGAACTTTTTTGGGGGTTTTGTTTTTCTGAGACAGAGTCTTCCTGTGTAGTCTAGACTGGCTTCAAAGTCAGGGCTATCCTCCTATCTCAACCTTTGGAGGACTGTCATCATAGGCCTGTGCCACAACAACTGGCCCAATAGGCTTGAATCTGAGATATTGATTGATTGATTTGATTT
Source organism: Cuniculus paca (assembly GCA_004365215.1). NCBI lineage: Eukaryota > Metazoa > Chordata > Mammalia > Rodentia > Cuniculidae > Cuniculus > Cuniculus paca. The sequence continues at coordinate 2,289 of RJWT010030167.1, read as the reverse complement.
GATTGATATTTGAGAAAGGGTTGCCTGAACTATGCAGTTCAGGCTGGCCTTAAATTCACTATGTAACCCAGGCTAGCCTCAGACTCATGGAATTCTCCTGCTTCAGCCTCCTAAGGGCTGGGATTTCAGGCATGCGTCCTCGTGCCTGTCCTGAGATCCTGATGTTTTAAAAAACACTTGTACAATATTTTGTATGGAGGGAGGCTTCAGAGAAACTTCTTTGCAGTTTTGTCTTGGTCACTTGTACTGAGAATATGGATGGATAAGCATGTAAAAATTTCTTCTAAGGAAGCAGTAATTGGTTAGCCAGCAGGCAAACAAAAATATCTCAGATCTAATCTGTTCTAAATATCTCTCCTGGAGTTTTCTGCAGTAAGGCCCACAGTGATTAAAAGAGCTCTCCAGTGTGGTAAGACACTTATCTCAGGGTTGAGAATTCTAAATTGCCTAAAGGTCCCGTCCCACACAGATCAAATTGAGGGAAGAGAGAGTGGTACAAACTGGACCGGGAGGAATCACCAAGCCCCTTCTATGGAGGGGACCTGAAAGAGTACTGAAACCTGCATGTGAGTGAGGCTTAACTCTCTACCCTGTGGTGTACTGAGGTTTCTGAGCTGAAAGGCCCTTCCTGTGAGATTTTTCTTGCTCCAATCCCCCATTAATAAAGTTCTGAGTTATAGGATTTATCATTTACATTTCATTTTGTAGTTCTGAGCATTTTTTATTTGATCCTTACATTAGGCAGAAAATACCCTTTTATCCCCATTTTATAGATAGGAAATGGAGAGGCAGCCAGCCGAAGTATCAGACAATTCAGCAGGGGCCTAGTCTGTTTGCTGACTAGTGCTCTTCCCACTCTGCTGTCCTGAAGGAAACAGGGTTGTCAGGTACAACTGAGAAATGAGCAAAGGTCCTGCCAATGAGAAAGTAGACACATTGCTATGCCCATCACACACAACGAACGGTCTTGGCAATGCTGCTGCTCTTGGGAGGCTTGGAGGCAGTGAGGCTGCTTCTAGGTTGCAAATGCTAATTAAATTCAGCTTTGTTGGATCATTCTGTGGTCAGGGCCATGAGTTGAGCTTGGTCAGGGGGAAGGAAGGGTACAAGCAGATGTGGGTTGGGCACCTGCCATCTTTATTGCTCTGTGCCTTTTTTTCAGGGACATAAAGACATCCAAAGTAACCTCAGTGGCTACAAGTTGGGAAAAACTTAAAATGAGTACTGACTTTTGAATTTACTTTGCCAAAAGGTGTATATATTTATGATATTTTTTAACTATATGTATTCATTGTGGAATGACTACTAAATCAAGTTAATTAACATAGGCATTACCTCACATACCTCATTAATTCACATACCACACATACTCTTCTGTTCTTTGGTTTTGTTTTTTTTTTTTTTTTTGGTGCATAGTGAAAACATTTAAAATCTTTTTTTTTTTTTTAAACAGGGTCTCACAATGTGGTTCAGGCGGGCCTTGAACTCACTATGTAGCCCAAGCTGGCCTCAAACTCACAGTGATCCTCCTGTCTTAACTTCCTGAGTGTTGGGATTATAGGTATGTGCGTGCCACTACACTTGGCTAAAATCTATTTTCTTAGTAATTATTGAGCATACAAGTTACCTTATTGAACAGTGGATCTCTTAAACTTAATCTATCTTTCTTTCTTTCTTTCTTTCTTTCTTTCTTTCTTTCTTTCTTTCTTTCTTTTTCTTTCCTGGTGATGTTCAGGATCAAACCCAGGACCTCACACATTCTAGGCAAGGTTTTTCTTTACATTAAGCTACATCCCCCGGCGCTCTAAGTGAATGTGTGTGTGTGTGTGTGTGTGTGTGTGTGTGTGTGTGTGTGTGTGTGTGTTTGTGTGGGCATGCATTATTGGAAATTGAACTCAAAGCCTATGTACTGAGCTACAACGCAGCTGTTTTATTTTTTTATTTTTTGAGACAGGGTCTTGCTATGTTACCCAGCCTAGCTCAAACTTTCTATCCTCTCTGTCTCAGTCTCCCAGAGTGCTGATATTACAGGTGTGCGCCACCACACCTAGCTGAAATTTTGTATTGTTTGATCAACATCTTGCCAATTCCTTTCTCATCTCCCAGAGCCTGGCAACCACCCTTCCACTCTTTGCTAATCTGAGCCTTTCTAAGATTCCACATGTAAGTGAGATCATGCAGTGTTTGTCTTTCTGTGTCTGGCTTATTTCACTTAAGGTTTATACATAAATTGTAAGATTTGTCCATATTGTTGCAAATGACAAGATTTCCTTCTTTTTAAGTCTGTAT
>RJWT010030166.1:0-14729 GCA_004365215.1 Cuniculus paca | reverse complement strand
TGATCAGAAGAGTCAATGAAAACCAGTACATATTGGATCAGGAAATGATTCAGCAGGAAAAGATACAATTATAAATATTTATGCACTGAACATCACTGCTCGCAACTTCATAAGACAAAGATTATTGGACATAAAAGGTCATTAAAAATATCTGTACCATCATAGTGGGGTACCTCAATGCTAAACCTTCACAAATAAACAGATCACTTAGGCAAGAAAATGAGCAAGTGAATATGAGAATTGAACCACACCACTGAACAAAGAGATATAATACATATCTGCATAATGTTTTTCCCAACAACAAAATAAACATTCTTCTCAGAAGCACATGGTACTTCCTGTAAAATAGACCACAGGCCAGGTGCGGTGGTGCACTCCTGTAATCCCAGCAGTAGGGAGGCAGAGACAGGAGGATCACTGCAAGTTTGAGACAAGCCTGCACTACAAAGTGAGCCCAAGGCCAGCCTGACCTGCATAATGAGACCCTGCCTCAAAAAGACAAAAATAAAATAAAATAAAATAAACCACAAACTAGCCCATAAAGTAGGCTTATGTTAATACAAAAGAGTCAAAATTATCCCACATATATTATCAGATCATATTGCAATAAAACTAGAAATCAACGGCAAAAGAAACGACAGATATTATGCAAACACAAGAACAATAAAAAATAAATTCTTGAATAAACAGTGAGTGACAGAGGAAATCAAAGAAGAAAGTAGACAGTTTGTAGACTCAAACAATAATGCCAGTACAAAAAACTGCACAGATGACTCTGAGAGAATTAACTAAGAATAATTAGAATTCCAGAGGGATTAGAATCTGATAATCTTATTCACCAAATTATTGCAGAAAAATTTCCAAAGCTAGGGAATAAGACTGATACTGAGGTTTAAAAAACAAAAAAAAGCATTTAGGAGACTTCCGGGAAGATGGTGGAGTGGTAAATAGCAGGGAAAACAGCCTCTCTGAGAGTCACAGTCCGGATGCTGGAATATAGCATTGTGAGGAAGACAAGAAGGAGGGAAGTGGGTCCCTCTGAAGTGTGAATTGAAGCCCACGGAGAGAGTAAAAAGAAGAACTTCAATGAAGAAGAAGGCAGTAGCCAGAGGCCCCTTTGCCCTGAGATGGGACTCACTGTGCAAGAGGAGCTCTTTAAACCTGGGGATGCACAGTCATGGTGATGGTCTTGGCTGGCAACCCCTGAGGCCTCTGCAGAGAGACGCCACAGTGGCGGGGAGCAGTGGACATGGAAGACTGCACTGGCCGGTGGTGAGTGCAGAGGACTCAGTCCTCCCACGGGACAGAGCAGTTACATGGGAGGCATCTTGGAGCCAGGCCAGCTGAGCTCAGAACCCTGAACTACTGTCTGCTTGCCAGGCAGGTGTGTGTGCCACTGAGCTAAAAACCTGGGCCTTATCTAGCAGCTCCCAGCTGGGGACAGACCTGAGGAAATTGCCTGGATTGCAGTAAGCCCAATGAACCTTGTCTCAGGGCAGGACTGTTGAGATTACTACCCCACCAAAAGGTACTGCTGACTTTCCAGGATGGATTGGCACAATTCGGGACTCTGTCTCCTTAGGTTGTCTACTAGTGAAATCAGAGACAATCCTGGAAGTGGACTATTTTTTAGTTTGTTTGTTTTTATATGAGTGTGAATGTGGTTCCTACCCTCTTTGTGGGTGTGGTTCTTTTCTGTTCTTCCTTTTATCTCTTCCATCTCTCTTTTCCTTCAGTCTTCTGCACCAGTTTCCCAAAGTTGGCATGATCCTCCTTTATCCTCCAACCTTACTACTAATCTCTTTCTCTTCTTACACTTCTCTATTTTCTCCTTAATCCATTTCAAAGTTTAACCCCCAAGGGCAAAGTAGACACATTAAATACTTATGTATTGCATACAATTATCTGGTCTGTTTTACATTTTGTTTATAATCACAAATCTAGTTCATACAGTTAAAAGTTGCAAATTAAGGGTTAGTTGAGTTTGTTGTTTTATCAGTTGTGTTTGATGCTATTGGTACCACTATACCCAAGATTGACATAATTGTTCTAAACAGCTGTTGGTCCTGGTATTCTATGACTGAGATTGACTAAGGGTCACAGAAAATAATGTGGCACAGTGCCAAAGAACCAGGGACTAGGCCAAACAAGCAGCAACTTCTCATCTCCAACAAACTGAAGAAGTAAGATCTTTCAACAGACTCCAAACCCAAAAACCAGCTACACCTGGAAGATACCTCAGAGAAGTAGTCATCACCTAAGGGTCCTAAATACTAGCAATAAAGCAACCCACCATAGGCAACTTACAAGCATCACTCCAGAAAATAAACTAAAAAGAGAGAGAAAAGAAAATGAGAAGACACTTAAGTAAAATGCAGCCCTAGACATCCAGTTCACCAAAGGCAAATCCAGGGGGCAATGAGGTGGGACAATCCAAAAGCCCTCCACCAGGCCTCTCTGAAATGGTAACAACAAATAAAGTGAATGAGGCTCCAGAAAAACTGAAATCAGAAATAATCTCTCAATAACTATGGAGATTACCAAAATACACACCATGCTTAGCAACATTAGAGCAGACACAGACAAGAAAATAGACAAGCTAAGAACATTATGGAAGCCCAGTATAGGAAACAAATGGAATCCATTAAGCAGATTCAAGCAGATATCCAGGAGAATAAAATCTCCATTGAAAGTACTTAAAGCAGATTGGGCCAATGTGAGGACAGGATCTCAGATATTGAACACAGGCTTGAAGTTAGCCACCAGGAAAACAAGAATTTATCAAAACTAGCAAGGGACCATGAGAAATCAATCTGGTAGCTGCTAGATGAGACAAAGAAGAGTAACTTAAGGTTAATTGGAGTCAATGAAAAAACAGGAGATACCACTGATCACATTAAAAAGCTGCTTGCAGACATCATGACAGAAGACTTTCCTGGTAGAGAAAAAGAATTTGACATGCAGAAGAATGAAGCATATAGGACTCCAGTTAGCAATGATCAAAGCAAATAAACATCCAGGCATATCATAGTCAAGATTCCAGAAATTCAACACAAGAATAGAATCCTAAAAGTTGTTAGAGAAAAGAAACAAATCAGCTATAAAGGAAAGCCCATCAGAATCACAGCTGACTTCTCAGCACAAACTCTCAAGTCAAAGGGAGCTTGGAGTAAAGTACTCCAAGTTCTAAAGGAAAGCAACTTTCAACCCAGATTAATGTATCTTGCAAAACTGTCTTTCAAAATTGATGGAGAAATAAGATACTTCCATGACAAAGAACATCTGAGGAAATTCATGACCACCAAACCAGCACTTCATAATGTTTTGAAGAACATTCTAGAAAGAGATAATAAGGACTATTGCTCCATGAACTCCAACAGAAGGAATCCACTAGGGAAGGCAAACAATTGGGGGGGCACCAAAAGCAGGAAAATAACATGACAAGGATAAGTCAATACATATCATTTATACCCAGCAATGTTAATGGTTTCAATTCACCAGGCAAAAGACACAGACTGGCAGAATGGATCAAGAAGCAAGATCCAACAATATGCTGCATGTTAGAAACACCTTTTATTCAAACAGAAATTCATAGACTGAAAGTCAAAGGATGGAAAACAATACTCCATGTGACAGAAATCCAGAAAAAGCAGGGGTAGGCATTCTATCTGCAGACAAAGTGAATTTCAAGCAAAGATTGATTAAGAGAGATAAAGAAGGTCACTACATTCTCATAAAGGGAACAATCCAAGAGGAAGAGATAACAATCAGAAATATATATGCAACAAATACCAGTGCACCCAGCTATATAAAACAATTACTGACAAACATGAAAAATCAAATAAGCCCTGCTACAATTGTATTGGGAGATCTCAATACCCCACTGTCACAAAAAGACAGATCAACTAGACAAAAAAATCAATAATGAAATATTAGAACTGAATCAAACTTTTGAACAAATGGACTTAGTAGATGTCTATAGAGTGTTCCACCCCACAACATCAGAATACACATTCTTCTCAGCTGCACATCGGACATTCTCCAAAATATACCATATACTGGCTCATAGAACATGCTTAAGTAAATGCAAAGGAATCAAATTATCCCGTGCATACTCTCAGACCACAGTGCAATGGAATTAGTAATCCATACCAAAGGAAACCACAAGAACGTCATAAACACATGGAAATTAAATAGCACCCTACTGAACAACCAATGGGTCACAGATGAAATTAAAGAAGAAATTAGACAGTTTTTACAGTTGAGTGATAATGGCAATACAATACCAGAACTTGTGGGACACAATGGAAGCAGTTTTAAGAGGAAGATTTATAGCTGTAAATATCCATATCAGGAAAACAAAGCAAGTGCATATAAACAACTTAATGTTGAACTTCAAATTTCTAGAAAAACAGGAGCAGGCTAAACCAAAAGCTCATACAAGAGAGGAAATTATAAAGCCAAAATCAAAATGTGTCAAAGATCTTAATATTGAAACAAAAACATTAAATCTGCTGGAAAATAGAGAGGTAAAACTCTTGAAACATTGGTGTAGGCAAAGATTTTATGAAGAAAATCCTGATTGTGCAGGAACTATCACAAAAAATCAACAACTGGCATCTCAACCTATTGTAAAGCTTTTGCAGAGCAAGAGAAATCACCAACACAGTGAAGAGACAGCCCACAGTGTGGGAGAAAATGTTCCCCAGTCATTCCTCAGACAAAGGATTACTATTGAGGACATATAAAGAACTAAAAAAAATCAGCCCTCCCAGATTTAAAGACCCAATCCAAAAATAGGCATCTGAGATTAATATACACTTCTCAGATGGAAAAAATACAAACAGCAAATAAATAAGTTTAAAAATGTTCAACATCACTGGTCATTCAAGAGATGCAAATTAAAACAACACTGAGATTCCACCTCACCCCAGAAAGAATATTATCAAGAAATCAACCAATAACAAATGCTGGAGGGGCTGTGGGGAAAAAGGAACCCTTCTTTGTTGGTGGTGGGAATTCAGACTGATACAAGCACTGTGGAAATCACTGTGGAGATTCCTCAAAAAACTAGGACTAGAAGTCCCATTTGACCCAGCTCTTCCCCTTCTGGGTATCTTCCCAAAAGAATTAAAAATACCATACCACAGTGATATATGTGCACCCATGTTTATAGCAGCACAGTGCACAATAGCCAGATCTTGGAAACAACCTGAATGCCCACTGACTGAGGAATGGATAAAAAAGATGCAGCATTTTTGTACAATGGAGTACTACTCAGCTATAAAGAAGGATAAACTGGACACTTTCATAGGTAAATGAATGCAAGTTGAAAGTAAGATAGTTATCCTACTGATTTGTCTGCATTCACTAAAGAGAAAGATTTGTGCTCATATTGTTTGGACAATTGTAAGCAGATGTCTTCTGCTCTGGGTGAATGATTTGGGGATGACAATGTGCAATGTATGTACCATTTTTGCCCCCTGATTGATGTGTTTTGAAATTTTGTTTAGTTTTCTTTTCTTCTTCTTTTTTTTCCTTGAAATAAAATGGATTTGGTGGGAAAAAGCATTTCGGACACCTAATAGACATTACCAGGAAAACAAAACAAAACAAAATACATCTCCATGACATCATACTCAAAATCCCAGAAATTTAGAACAAAAACAGAATACTAAAATCTGTTATAGAAAAACATCAAATGACTTAAAAAAGCAAACCTATCAGGATAACAACAGATTTTTTTCCTTTGCTGTGCAGAAAACTTTTAATTTGATATAGTTTCATTTGTGATTCTTGCTGCTATTTCCTATGGTATTAGAGTCCCATTCAGAAAACATTTGTCTTGTCTATGCTGTTAAGTGTTTCGTTTATGTTTTCTTCTAGCAGTTTCAAAGGTTCAGGTCTTACCCCTTGGCCTTGATCAAGTTTGAACTGGGGAAGAGGAATCTAGTTTCAATCGTCTATATATGGCTATCCAGTTTTCTCAGTACCGTTTTATTAAAGAGGCTACCTTTTTTTCAGTGTATGTCTTTGGCCCTTTTGTAGAGAATTGTTTGACTATTTCTGTAGGTTTGTTTCTGTGGCCTTTATGGTTTTCCGTTGGTCTTCATGCTATGGTTATTTCTGGGCCTTTTATATTATAAATTTTAGGACTCATTTTTCTAGACCTGTGAAGTGTATCAGTGATATTTTGATGGGGGTCGCATTGAATTTGTAGATTGCTTTTGATAATACGGTCATTTTAACAAGATTCATTCTGCTGATCCATGAGCGTGGGAGGTCTTTCCATCTCCTAGTCTTCAATTTCTTTCTTCATTGCCCTGTAATTTTCCCTGTATAGGTTTAGTGATAATTAATAGTGATGTCAACTTAAATGGATTAATAAATGCCTACTAAATTAGTGGAACACAGTTCTGGGTGTGTCTGGATGGCTGCAAACTGAAGAGGGACGACCTACCATGAATATGAGTGGCACCGACCAATAGACTTGTAGCCTGGATGGAATAAAAATGGAAAGAAGAAGGAATTCTTTCTTTCTTTGTATGGACTTTAGTCTTTGCCATTGCCTTTGGACATTTGTCTCCAGTTTCCCTCAGGTTTTCAATGCAGACTCTTTAGCTTCTAGCACATCCCCTTTGGATTTCTGAAACAGACTCACACCAGACTGTAGAGAGCGCCAGACCTTTGACCTTTGACCTTTGAGTGGATCCTCTGACACTCCAGGGTGCAGGGGGCCATCTTGGATTTCTCTACTCCGTCTCCACAGGCAGCCATTGTAAAACTACTTTGTGAGTCCTTTATATCTCGTACTTATTTTATATTAAATCTATTCCTCTAATGAATTGATACAGATTTTTTACTCCCCTTGTCAGGTTGATTGTTAGATGTCTTACATTTTGAAGCTATCATGAATGGAATTGTTTTCCTAACATTTCTTGGTTGGTTCATTATTAGTATGTAGCAAAATAGTTGATTTCTTAATATTGATTTTGTACCCTACTACTTTGCTGAATTTGTTTATCACATCTAAAAATCCTTTGGTAGAGTCTTTAGGGTCTTCCATATGTGAGATAATATCTGCAATTAAGGATAATTTGGCTTATCCCTTTCTTATTCATTTCCTTTTATTTATTTCCCTTGCTTAATGCTCTGAATAAAATCTCAAGTATGTCAAAATTTCAAGGGTGGTGAGAGAGGATGTCCCTGTCTCATTCTTGATTGCAGAGGAAATGCTTTTATTTTTCCCCCATTCAATATAATCTTGGCTATAAGTCTTTATTATGTTGAGGTATGATCCTTCTATATCTATTTCCTTCAGGTTTTTATTATGAGGAAAGGTTGAATTTTTTTTTCTTGATCTTTTTGAGACATGGTCTCTCCATGAGTTCAGGCTGGCCTTGAGCTCACTTTGTAGCCCAAGCTGGTCTAGAACTCTCAGTGATCCTCCTGCCTCAGCCTCCCAAGTGCTGGAATTACAGGCATGTGCCACCATACCCGGTTTCTTTTCCTTGCTTCTATTTATGTGGTACATTACATTTCTTGATTAGCATATACTGAACTATCTTTGCATCCCTCCAATGAAACCAACCTGACCATGGTGTATGATCTTTTCAATACGTTGCTGAATTCCTTTTGCAATATTTTATCAAGAATATTTGCATCTGTATTCATCAAAGATGTTGCTCTATAAATTTCTTTGTTGTTGTTATTGTATCCTTACTTGGTTTTTGTATCTGGATGATTTTGGCCTCATAGAATAAGTTTAGAAGAATCCTTTTCCCTTCTATATCAATAACTAGTGTGAAGAACAGTGGTGTTAATCATTCTTTAAAGGTGTGGTAAAGTCAGCAGAGAATCCATTCAGTCTTTAGCTTTTCTTTGTTGGTAGGTTTTTTATTCTTACTTCAATCTTACTGCTTACTATTGATCTATTTAGTTTCTTAAATCCTTTTGGTTTAGTTTTATTAGGCCATTTGTGCCTAGAAATTTATCCATTTCTTTCAAGATTTTGCAATTCATTGAAATATGGGATTTTGAAATATTCCCTAATGATCCTCTGGATTTTAGTATGTCTGATTATTGTCTGTTGTAGCATGTCTGATTATTATTAATCATGTCTGATTATTGGGTTCTCTCTCTCTCTCTTTTTTTGGTTAACTTTTTTCATGTCCGATCATTAGTTTGGGTTTTTTCTCCCTTTTGGTTAGGTTAATTAAGAGTTTATCATTTTATTAATCCTTTCAAAAAACCGATTTGTTGTTTCATTGATCTTTTGAATTTTTCATTTAGTCTCCATTTCATTAATTTTACCTATAGTCTTTATTATTTTTTCTTCTACCGGTTTTGGTCTTCTAAGAACCCGAGATGCATCATTAGGTTTTTTTATTTGAGATCTCCCTGATTTTTTATTCAGGCTCTCAGAACTATAAGCTTTCTTCTCAGAACTGCCTTTACTATATCATAGAGATTCTGGTATGCTGTGTATCCATTTTCATTGAGTCTAGGGATTTTGAAATATTCTTTTTTATTTCTTCAGTAACCCACTGTATTTAAAAGTGAATTGTTCAATCTCTACGTATTTTTATACCTTATGTAGTTTCTCTTGCTGATTTCTTTTTTCCTTACACTATAATCTGATAGCATGCAATAAACTATTTCAGTGTTTCAGATTTGTTCAGATTTGTTCAATGACCTAAAATATGATGTATTTTGAAAGTTCCATGAGCTTCTTAGAAGAATGTGTATGTTGCCACCATTTGATGAAATGTTCTGTAGATGTCTGGTAATTCCATTTGATCTATCATGTAATTTAACTCTAATGTTCTCTTTGTTGATATTTTGGTCTGGAGGGTCCATCTATTAGTGAAATTGGGGTACCAAAGTCACCCTTTATTATTGTACTGGGTCTTGTGTGGCATAGTTTTTATGAAATTGGGTACATGGACGTTAGGTGCATATGTAATTGTTGTATCTTCTGGATTGTTCCTTTAATCAATATGTAATGGCCTTCTTTGTTTCTTCTGGCCAATTTTGTCTTGAATTCTACTTTGTCAGATATGCAAATAGCCACTCCTGTTTGCTTTTGGGTCCCATATTGGGTTGCCTCAAATATCATTCCCTATCCTTTCAGAAAGTAATTATTTTATGCAAACATTTCAAGAATGATAGTATTTACTTTTGCATTTGATTGGATCACAACTTTTCCCTTCAATTTTGAATGCTTGGAATTAAAACTACCTGTTTTTCCTGCTAAGGTAATCGGCAAGTGCAAGGCATGTTTCTAAATAGTACTGAAAATTTCAGAATTATATGGTGAATGTATAGAGTTGGTCCACCTAGTCAGACTCCAGGGCTTATTAGTAACACAATGTTAGGAGTTAAAAAGAGAACTGTTCTCTGCAGGGCTAGGTCTATAATCCCATTTCCCATAGGATATCCCTGCAAGATAATTAAAGCCTGTAGGATCTTCTGCCTCAATGGCATAACCACAACAGCACTAAGAAAACTTTGACTAGGGCTGGGGATATAGCTCAGTAGCACAGCGCCTGCCTGGCAAGCATGAGGTCCCACGTTCAATTTCTGGTACAAACAAAAAAGAAAGAAAGACAACTTTGACTGCTCAGGATTCTTGGCCACAGTGTGCCTTAAAAAGCCCTGGCCATTCCAGCTGTGCCTATTCAAGCTGCATGCCATGTGTAAGGTTTCAGTTTTATGTTTGTCCTCACTGACTGCACACTGCATTATGACTTGGTGCATCCTCACCTTCCATGAGCTGTCCAGTGACAGAGTGGGTCTCACTGGTGAGGGAGGACCTTGATTTGGAGGATCCTTTGCCTTAGTAGGGGCTGGCTTCACCCAACCCACTTTAATGCAGCGGGTAGCACATGCCTCATAGTGGTTTTGTAAAACACTGGCTGACCTGAGCAGGTGTTTTGGCAGCACCATACCAAATAGATCATCTGTCACATGCTCTGGAATCCTGGGTGCTCACAGTGGGACCACCTACTACATCCGCAGAGGAGCAGAGGAGTTAATCAGTGACTGTGTGGAATCATTACTGTTGGGCTTGCTTCAAGACTTCTTCAAAGCCCAAGAACCAGCTTTGTGTTGTAGGGGACTCATCTCCAGACCTTGTGACAGCTCACCCTCTCCTGAGCCCCTTGAATAAAAGCCATGTGTGAAATTATAGCCACCTCAGAATTTCCAACTGCTGATAAAGCTAGAAGAGACAAAATTAAGAAAATGCCTAACTTTTCAAATACTTTGTAAATCACCCTAAAACAACTGAATTTTTGAGAAAATAAACAAGTTATTTTAAAGTGAGTAAGTACAGAGTCTTTGGGCAATGAACAGAAAGACAATGAAATCAGTGAACTTGGTGATAGATAAGTTTGGGATTATCTAACGTCAATAGTGCACGTATGAGGCCAAGTATGGTGGTGCAAGTCTGTAATCCCAGCACTTGGGAGGCAGAGGCAGGAGGATTGCTTCGAGTTCAAGACCAGCCTAGGCTATCTAGTGAGTTCAAGGCCAGCCTGAACTATATAGCAAGACCTTGTCTCAAAAATCCAAAGATAAAGAAGTAAATAAATTAAATAGTGCATGTATGTATTGTATAATGGTCATTTGAGAATGTAACAAAAAGTTGCCAGCAAAAGAAATTAATCTGCTTTGAAAGTATAAATTCTAGCATTCTTAATCTTTAATAAAATAAGACAAAGACCTTTCTTCAAAAATAAAACAGAACTATGTGTATCCTAATGAATTGAGTTTTGACACTCTATTTGCTACTCTATTAATAAAATGGTAATTCAACATCCAGAATATTCTTATTCTCATAATCACTCATGGCTAATTGCCACCCCAGACTCTGACCCTGATTCAGTTCTGACTTACTAATCAGGCCTCATGCATGTCCAAGACCGTAAAGTTCCAGTAATTGTGCTCATGGCCACTACCATGATTAAGACACTGAAATAATAGTGATGATAATAGTTAATATGTGTCAGATACCTACGATATGCAGGCATTGTTTTAAACTGTTTTACAGATAGTTGCACCAACATGTTCAGGTATGCAGTCAATAGCACAATCCCATTTTACAGCTAGGTAAACTGAGATTTAGACAGTTTAAGTAATTTGTTGACATCCCCACTAGGAAGCAGTAGCACCAGGCTTTGCACATAGGCAATTAGGTTCTAACAGCCATGTCTCTTTGGGCAAATAGTTGCAGTGCACCTGTTTTCTGTAAGACAGTATTCTAGGTGCTTAAGATACACCAGAGAGCAAAACCTACACAACTCTTTGCTCTCATAGAGTACATATGATAGTCAGGGACAGTGGACAAAAAGTAATAAACAGATCAGATGGGATGCTATGAAATGATAGCTATGGTAGCAAAAAATGAAAAGTAGAGTAGAACAAAGGTAGTATAATATCCAGGGTGAAGTTAGTTATAATTTTAAGAAGTGTATCATGGTAGATTCACCTGAGAAAATGACATACTTTCTCTTTCTAATTTTTCGTTATAATTTTTCTTTTAGTTTTTTGAGATGGAGTCTCATTATAGTGATCTAGGCTGATCTCGAATTCACAACATAGCCCAGGCTGGCCTCAAACTTGCAGCAATCCTCATACCTCAGCCTCCTGAGTGCTGGAATTACAGGCATGCATGCACCACTATATCTGGTTTAAGTTATAATTTTTAAATGTTTCATTTTTATTTTATTTTAAAGACTAAAAAGAGAAAAAACACAGTAAAGGAAAACAAAAAACAAGAGACATACAAACAACAACTACAAGAACAACAAAAACCCCCAAACAATAACAATATAGGCTTTCAAAACAAGATGATAGGAACTTAACAATTGTTGTAATATTGCATATTGTTATCTTCAAGAGTCACTTATAAATGTTTCAATTTTAAAATAATTTAAACTTAAAGAGAATAAAACAATATCCATGTTCCCACCACAATTCAACAAATTTACCAATATTGTGACATGTTAGTTCAGAATATCTTAAAGAACTAAAGCATTACGGAAGCCGTAAATGCTACTGCCTGCCAATCTCGTTCATTGTCCCTCCCCCTGCACAACCAAATTTGCCGAAATTGGTATGTATCTGTCATGGCCTGTATCTAAATGTCCCCCCAAAGCCTCATGCAGTCATAGGTAGGGCTAGTTGGTCAGATCTAGGGTGTGTGATACTGGGATCAAGGATGTGATGCTAGGATTAAGGGTGTGAGTGCTACCACATTAAGTGCGGGTAACCTGGATGATACATAAGGGACAGAGAGTTATAGATTGTTATTTGTAGCTTGCTGCCTTCTGCCTTCTGCCTACCATGAACTGTTCCTAGTCCATGAGGCCCCTCTGCCATGCCACTGTGTCTTAGAGCCAGCCAAGTATAAACTGAAACCTCTATGAATTGTAAGCTGAAATAAACCTTTACTCTTTAATTTTGGGTGTTGGGTATTTTGACTCAGCAACAAGAAAAGTAAGTAAGACAAAATTTGATGCAAGAGAAGTGGAGTCATCCTGTGACTATACCTGACCATGTGGTTCAGATATCTTTTGGCACGGGCTTGTGGGAAGAGTTTGGAAAGGTTTGGAGATGCCAGCTAAAGAAGAAGCCCTTAAGCTGTACTTGATAGGAGATTCTGGTCAGAGCTTAGAATACAAGAATGCTGATAGAAATGGTGCTCATAAAGAACAGATTCAGGAACTTTCATCTGGGAAGGACTACATTGACTGTTGCATTCCATACAATATGTGTTATGCTTGGAAGAAAGTTTTTCTGCATTTTGTTTGTGTCCAGAGACTTAGCCTGACACTGAAATTAAGGGCAATGGACTAATTAATCTGGCAGAAGAAATTTCAAGGCAGTCTGATGTTGAGGCCACAACCCAGCTACTGTTGGTGGCTTTTAGCCAGATTTATGTTGGGAATCAAGAGCAAAGAAGACAGCAGAATGATTTAAAATGTTTTGAGTTTGGCCAGAAAGGAAGCTCCTTTCCTCTTTTAAGTTTGGGTATTGGATATTTTGCCCCAGCAATGAGAAAAGTAACTAAGACAGAATTTGGTACCAGGAGTGGAGTCGTTGCTGTGACTGAACCTGACCATGTTGTTCAGGAGCCTTTGGAACTGACTTGTGGGAAAAGTTTGGATAGGTTCAGAGATGCTGGCTGAAAAGAGCAGTCCAGGATTGCCTGATGCTGTACTTGATGGGAGATTCTGGTTAGAACTCAGAAGACCAGAATGCTGATAGAAATGCTGGTGGTAATGACCAGGCTTGGGAGTTTCTGTAGGGAAGAAGGACTGTATTGGATTTGGACTCCAGAGCATTTGCATAATGTCTTGGCAGAAAGTTTGTCTACATTTTGCTTGTGTCCAGAAACTGCCTGGGACAAAGAATAATTAATCTTCCAGAAAAATATTTCAAGGCTATCTGAAGGCCATCGTATGGCTACTGTTGAGGACTTTTAACCCAGATTTATGTTGAGAATCAAATGCAAAGAGTCCACCAGAATTTAAAATATATTGAGTTTGGCCAGAAAGGAAGTGTCAGTAAAGTTGTGGCCTGCAAAGATGAAACAGAGGAGAAATTGGCTGCTAAAAAGACTAGCAAACAAGAGCTAAGTATTTCCAAAGAAGACAACAGAAAAAATAGTCTGAGTACATCACAAGAATCAGCAGGATTCCACCCTTGAAAGCCCCAGAGTTGTAAAGGTGATAGACTTTGCTTTGAGAAGAGAGTCCCAGACCATCATGCTCCAGAATGATAGTGGCCTAGAGAAGTTGTTCCTAAGGATTTGGTTCATAAGCACCTGACCCCTATAGCCAGGAGAGAAGCAAGCCTGGTGGCAGCAAGCCTTGGCATCATCCATGTGGTGCTGGTTTTAGGTGCATGCAAAATGCAAGAGTTGTGGGATCAGGAAGCCTTCCATCCAGATTTTAGAAGAAGACCTGGGAAGCCAGGTGGTGTTCCTCTGAGAGGCCAGTATGTGAAGCTGTGAGTACGAAGTTGAAGGTGCTGTGGATATGCTAGAAGTTTGGAGAAGCCAGGAACGTGGATTGTCTAAGGAAAACTGCAAGCAGGGACCAGAGCAGGCCCAAGAGAGAAGTCATGGGACCTACAACCACCAGAAGTGCCAGAAGAGCACAGCCACCCAAGTCCTTTGGAGCCCACATCTTGCTACAGATTCCCTTGGATGCCGGACATAGAACTACAGAAATTAATGTTCGCCTTGTTGAATTTTGGACTTGTTTTGGTCCTATTCCTTTCTACCCCCCTATTTATCCCTTTTGTAATGGTAATGTTCATCTTGTGCCATTTTATGTTGGAAGTGTTTAACTTTCCTTTCGTTTATACTGGGGCTCAGAGCTAAGAGTTTGCCTTGAATCTCAGAGATATTGGACTTGGACTTTTCAGCAAATGCTGAAACAGTTAGAACTTTGGCAACTCCTAGAGATGGACTAAATTCCTTTTGAATAAAGAAATATGTATGAAACTTGTGGGGGGGGGATGAAATGTGTAGCTTGCATTTATAAGTCCCCAATAGCCTCATGCAATAGGTGGGGATTTTTGGAGGTGGCTGGATCTAGGGTTTGTGATCCTGGAATTAAGAATGCAATGTTAGGATTAAGGGTGTGAGTGCTACCTAACCTGTGAGTGGGTACCATGCATATAATATAAGGGACAGAAAGAGGCTTGTCACTGGTCAC
>RJWT010030165.1:0-14714 GCA_004365215.1 Cuniculus paca | reverse complement strand
TACCATTTTAGAGAAAGAAAGGATTGACCAACCACTGGTTTGGGTATTTGTGGGAAGCCCTGAAACTGATCCCCCAGAGACACCTAGGGAAGACTGTAAAACTCTACAGTCTATCAGCAGGTACACTTGCTATGGACAAATACAAGGGGAGAGAAGGAGGCAGAAGGAAGGATATGTTGAGGAATGCAACTTTAAAAAGTATAGTCAGGGAAGCACAACTAGGCTAGAAGTCATAAAAATAAATTCAAAATAAAATAAAATAAAATAAAATAAATTTTAAATACCCAATGCTGAGTTGAATCCCCAGTGCCACACACACAAAAAAATACTCTTTTCCAAATTACTGATTTTACATTTAGTTTCATTAATTCCACATGTGTGAAAAACATGTAATTATACCCACAATACTAGTACTGAGTAAAATTCCTTATTATTCAAGTAATACCCAATGTCTTGGAAGGTAACAGTTCTGGTTTATATTATTACCCCTCAAAGCCTCACACACTCATAGGTGGTGCTTTTAAAAGTGACCAGATATTCTCAGACTGCAGGGGAAGAGAACAAAAAGTCACGAAGAAGAAAGCCGTCGCTGTGAATCAGCACCATGCATGGGCCACTGGGGTGAGAGCCAGACCCCAGCCTTTTCCAGTAAGTCAGTGCCATTCACAGACTGCAGGGGAAGAGAACAAGAAATCACTCAGAAGGATGCTCTTATGGTTAATACATTGTGTCAACTTGAGAAGGTTAGAAGTTTAACTGAGAGACTCAGCAGGAAGCCAGGGTTCTTACTTTGTAAATATCCTCATCCTGTACAAAGAAAGGCAAGGATGTTTTGTGAGTGTTACACCCACCCTGAAGGTTTTGAGGGGGGTGGCTGGTGTACAATTTGAGGGTAGAGAAGAGGCTTGCATTTTTGGCTCTTTTGCTCTGGCTGCTGCCTTGAAGAGTTGCCCCAGTGCCATGCCACCCTGCCTTGGATCCAGCTGATTATGGACTGAAATCTCCAGAAACAGTAAGCTAAATAAACCTTTTCTTCCCTAATTTTGGGTGTCAGGTGTTTGTCTCAGCAACGAAGAAAAGTAACCAAGACACAAGCCCTCCCTGTGAATTGGCACCATGTATGGGCCTCTGGAGGGACAGCCAGATGCCAGCCTTTTCCCATGAGTCAGCATCATGTGCAGACTGCAGGGGAAGAGGACAAGAAGTCATCAAGAAGCAAGCCCTTCCTGCAAATCAGAGCCATACGCAGGCCACTGCAGGGAGAGCTAGATGCCAGCCCCTTTTGGCATGCAGGCTGGGAAACAAGAAGAGCCAACCTCACCCCCACCATAAGTGACTCACTGATCTGGAGAAACACAGGCTGCGATGATAGCTATTGAGGTAAAATACAATTTTACCTTGTAGTGTTTAGTATTTCACTGACTTTGCAGGTCTAAAGCCAATGGTCTGATCATCTATTCAGAGAATAACAATATGCAACATAGCATCTATGGGAGATTGCCTTCCGAAGGTGGTAGCCATTGCTAATTCCCCATTATCTTGTTTTGAAGTCCTGTATCATTTTCATTGTTTTGTTGGGTGGGGTTTTATTCTGTTTTGTTTTGTTTTGTTTTGTTTGATTTTATTATATCTGATGGCATGGACAGCTATTTCAAAGATAACAAGATATAGTAGCCACTTTTGATTTGCTATTATCTTGTTTTGAAGTCTTTATTGCATTCATTGCTTTGTTTTTACTGGTTCTCTGCTCTGTTTTATTTGATTTTTACTATATCTGAAGGTATCTGCAGCTATTTAGAAGAAAACAAGACGCATTACGGTAACCATTGTTGATTTCCTATTGTTTTGAAGTCCTGTGTCACTTACACTGGTTTTGTTTTGATTGATTTTATTCTGTTTTATTTTGTTTGGTTTTATTCTTCTTGAAATAAAAAGAAAAAAAAGAAAGAAAAGTGACTGGATAATAGGAATGCTGTGGCTGACTTAGTCAGGCCCGAGGCCTGGTTAGGGATGGTCACTGGGGCTGGCCTGGGGCTGGGCCAGGGCCCGGAAGATGCAGCTCTTTCCCTGACTCCTCTCCTCTCTGCTTCCTGAAGAAGTCATAAGCGGTAGTGTCTACCAGGCTGTTTGTCATGCCATCTCTGCCTTGGAGCTGCCAAGTAGGGACTTAAAGCTCTCAAATATGTGAGCCAAAATAAACTTCTTGGGCCAGGGATTTAGCTCTGTAGCACAAGTGCCTGCCTGGCAAATGCAGGCAGGATTCTTGGTACCAAAAAAAAAAAAATCTCTCCTTCTTTGATTAAGTTGCAAGTGTCAGATATTGTATCTTAGTGACGAAGAAAGTGACTAAGACAGTAACTCTTATGCTCTTAAATACCTCAAGAAGCCAACAGAAAATGACAACAGATGACAAAAACCAGAAAATGTTTTGAACTGTTGCATGTGCTTGTTTTTTCCAGTACCAGTTTTACTACCCACATCCCAGAATCTGCAGGGTTCCCAATGTTTTTCTGGGCAGAAGGGCATATATTTGCCTCAGCCACCTCCCAACATCAGCTAGAGGTGCATCTCTCCATGTCATTCCTCAGCACTGTCTCAGTCACTTGCCAAGGTTCCTTGCTCTGTTCTAATTTTGTTTTCTAGACAACCCTTCTCCAATTTAGTTGACTGAATCTGTAACAGCTGCCTTTACATTGATGGAGTTCAAGGGAAAATGCAATTGTGGGAGCATAAACTGCGTGCCTAAACACCTTGAACTTGTAAATCAAGCTAATTAGCTCTTCAGTAAAATATGTTCTACACTACTAGCTTGAATCATATATTTTCATGACAGCCTGAGAGACAGGGTTTGCATTTAGTATTTTTGAGCATCTTGGCATTCCACACTTGAAGAAGGTGGACAGGGAAAACCATCTCAAAGCCCTCAGCTCCCAGCACATCTACTTCTTTTCTCACTCCTGGCCCCGCCCTGAAGCCATCCCACCTCCTCTTCCTACCAGTGGTTCCACCCTGCAGCAACTCGTCCTTCCTCTCACACAACCCCTGTGGCCCAGCTTCATCCATCTCACCCTCGAAAACAGACTCCTCTTGGCCTGACCTCGGTCCTGGAGCAATACATAGAGCAGAACCCACCTCCAGGACAATAAGCCTAAGGTAGAGGCTCATCTATTCTGTGGACATGATCTTGGGATTATTTGGGCAGGAAATTCAAAATCCCTCAGTGCCTGGAGTGTACTACAGAGGGTTAGGAGTTCAGGCTTTGGATGGGCATTTCTTTGGCCAGAAGGACTCTTTGACGGGAAAGGATATGGCCAGAAGAGGGTGGGGCCCAGGGGAGGACTCCTTTCATCCCTGGAAAGAGCAGAGACTCAGTGTGTGTAATCTACCATTTTATTCTAGAGACTGATATAGTTTATATTGGTACTGGGTAGTTGTCAGCATCAGCATCATCATACATCACATCTGTAAGTACACCTAGGCAATCTTCGCTTATCTCCCCATCACCGTTGTGGTATTCTTCAAGCCACGGAAACCAAATACATACCATAAACCTTATTATATTTTTGTAGTATTGAACCTTTGAATAAATATTACTAATAAAACACTTTTGAAATGGTTTATTTTGGCTTTAATTGATTTTGAAACCTAATTAATTATAGAATGTGATTTGTCACCTGTTACCTTTTATAAAAAGGTACTACATTTTCCCACTATGAATAAGTCAAAAAAGAAATGAACAAATTATTGGTAACACTGAAAAATAACTCCCTTTCTTCAGTATGTACAAGACAAGCAAGTTTGAGGATTCCTCAAAAAACATACCAAACTGACGGCTAATGAAAGATGCACAGCATGTGAAAGAGAAACAACATGGAATGAGAAAGAAAAGTTCCCACTCTACCCCTCCAGTTCCCTCCCCTGGAAACCACCGTTCTCCATTCCTCATCCTTCCAAAAGTTGTTTTCTGCTTGTATAGATGCATCTGTGCCATATGAAGATTCTTTTTGGGGGGGAGCATTACCAAACTAGGATCATATCTGCAATTTGCTTTTTTTCACTTATAAAATATTTTGGACACCACGAAGGACAGTGTATATAAAGCAACCATATTTTTCTTACTAGATGCTTATTTTTCAATTTATAGATGTCCTCAAAAAATCAACATTTAAATCATTTTCATTTTGGTATGGTGTGTCTCCATATATGTATGTATAGATGTAAACATATCCATACTTCTCTATATATTTGTAGGCTAGTGTCCAAGGAATAGGATTAACAGTTCATGTAGTATTCAGTTATCCTTCCAAAATGCTGCCTTATTTACATAATAGCATGCTCTTTTCTCCTACATCAGTCAGACATTATGCATCCTGAATTTTTGCCAATTTAGTATGTTTATAGGCCTGCTATGAACTAGTATTTGTGTTCACTCCAAGTTCATATATTAACACTCTAGCCCCCATTATAAGTGTTTGGAGATATTTCCTTCAGGAGATAATTATGTCATGGGGAGGGTCTGCCCTCATGAATAGGAAAAGTGCCTTATACAGAGACGAAAGACAGTCTGTTTTTTCTCTTTTTCCTCTCCACTGTGTGACAATAGGAGATGACAACTGTGTGCAAATTAGGAAGTGGTTCCTCATCAAACACTAGCTCCTCCAACACCCTGATTGTGGATCTTCTAGCCTTCAGAAATGCTAAGAAGTGTGTGTTCTTTAGGTCACCAAGTCTATGGTAATTTATTATAAGCAGCCTTAACTAAGACAAGGCCCCCTATACTTCTTCCTAATGAATTACTCACTGATATCTCTTGCTAATTTTGGGAGTTCTTTTGTAGTTGTTTTGTTTTGTTTGCAGTGCTTGGGGATGTAACCTAATGCCTCGTGCACACTAGACATCATTCTATCTCCAAGCTACATCCCCAGCCCTATTTTAAGGTCACTAAGCTTGTCTATAATATTGGCTACACATACTGTTTCCTCTTCTGATGCTGATTTTTATATTTTATTTTGTTTTGTTTTGGCTGAAGAAAAGTTTTTTGTGAATTAGATCTGTCAATCAATTCTTTATGGTTTCTAGATCTAATGTCTTAGGAAGTTTTATCTTGATTCTTAGGTATACTATCCTTTATTTTTTGAAAGCATGTACTTCTTTGTTTTTAATATTGTTCCAATAATGTAAAAATTCATACTCAAGTAGTTCACATAACAGCTACATAAATAGTCAATGTTATTGTTACTCTTCATTCTGCCCCACCTTTTCCCTCAGGAGATTACCACTGTGGATATAGGAGACATCTTTATCTTGACACATGAACTCATATTTTAGTGCCTTTCCAAATGAATTCAAGACCATTTTTAAAAATATGAACAACACAGAGAGATGAAATATATTCTAAATTTCCCAGGAGCCAAAGTTATAAAAGAAATATCCCGTTCACAATGTAGAGCGTGACATTCATGAAGAGCATGATTTGTTTGGGGGATATAGTAATGCAGTGAGTAAGATATTCATGGTAATTAGTCAGTAGCTTCATTCAGTTTATCTTACACCATTCGAGGTCAATGGCATTATACCATTTGATCAACTTAACATGGCCGACATCAAGTGCTACAGGTTAGCCTCTCTTTGATAAAGCTAAATTCCATGTGATTGGATTTAAGATACAACATTAATTTTATGGAGACAAGAATCAAGGAAGCGAGTAAAAGTAACACCACTACAGGCTTTGCCTTTCACGAAAAGTGAGCCAAAGTAATTGTTTTTATTGTAATTTTGATAATTAAAAACTTATGAGCATGGTTGTAAATTGCTATTAGTAAAATTAAGAACAGATTTTTCTATCCTTAAAATTATTGCAAAATACAAGAGAAACCAAAGTTTTGTTTATACAAAAAGAGAATTGCATTTTTTTAAATCAAGGAAACCAAAACCAGAACCACAAAACAGTATGACATTGGTTATAACAATTATAAAAATTAAAAATTCTTATTAAAAGGTAAGGTTTGTGGGAGTATATACTGGTACAACCACTTAGTAGAACTGTTTAAAAATAGTGTCTTCTAAAACCAAAAAATATGCATATCCTGTGATCCATCAATTCCACCTTAAGGTATATTCCCAACAAAATGCATATTTTTGCAGGATGCATGTAGACAAGCACAACAGAACTATTTGGGACAGTCCTAAACTATGGATACCCAAAAGACCATCTATGATAAGTGTAGTGTTACTCAACAATGAGAATGAGCACAGTACAGCTAGACCCACCTAGAAGGATGTATTTCACAAATATGATGTTGCACAAAAGAACATAGATACCAAAGCGCACATACTCCATGAGTCCATGCATTTAAAATTCAGGTAAAACTCCTCCACACTGGTAGAAGTGGTCACCCATGGCAAGGCTAGGGACTTGCAGGAGGAAAGAGGAGAGTTTGTGGGATGTTTGTGGTTTAAATGCCAGTTCCTCTGCTCTACTAACTTAGTGAAAATGCAGTAAGCAATACGCTTATGATTTGTGTACTTTTCTGGACATAGACTATACACATGCATGTATAGTACCAGAATCAAACTCATGACCTTGTTCTTGCCTGGCAGGTGCTATACTGCTGAGCCACATCCCCGGCCCTAAATAAATATATTTTTAAGACAGCTTTGGCCAAATGTAGTAGTACATGCTTGTAATCCCAGCTACTTGCTATAAGGAGGCTGATATAAACAGGACCACAAGTTTGAGGCCAGTCTAGGCAACTTAGCAAGACCTTGTCTCAAAATAAAAAATAAAAAGGCCTGGGGATATAGCTCAGCGGTGAGTGCCCCTGGGTTCTAACCCTAGTACTGGGGCAAAAAAGTTAGTGACTTACTGTGTATGAGAGAACACAACTAGAACAAAATGAAAGAAAAAACCTGAAAAATAATTAGCAAAGGTTGTCAGTAATCATTTACTGAGCACTTGTTAAATACCAGACACTGTTCCATCTGCTTCCTTATCTTTATTTCATTACTTTCCCAACAACTCACCCTTTATATGATAGGATAAAGATTATGTCTATTTCTAAAAGATACAATCTACAGAGAATTCATAATAATATTAAACAGTTATTCACCAAAAAATAGAATATCAAAATACACAAAGCAAAACCCTTAAAGATAAAAATAAAGATGTACAGAAATACAATTGACATGTAATATAGTAACAGTTCCTTCACCAAACCTGTACCAAATCAACCAGAAAAAAATATTCATGAAAATCCGAATCTTGCATTTTTCTTTTTATGTTTCTTAAAACACATTAAAAAAATCAGATATTACAGCAAAGCAAAGCTTAAAAAATCACAATAGTAATTATTTAAAATGCCACATTTTCTGATTAAAGATATTAAAATTAGGCTGGCCATGCTGGTGCACACCTGTAATCCCAGCACTGAGGCTGAGGGAGGAGCATTGTTGCGAGTTCAAGACCAGCCTGGGCTACAAAGTGAGCTCAAGGCCAGCCTGAACTTCATAGTGAGACCCTGTCTCAAAAAGACAAAAACAAACAAACAAAAAATACTAAAATTAGAAATTCACAAACTATTTTTAGTCTATGCCAATGTTAGCTCACACTTGAAAAGTTATTCTAAGCTTCATTAGCCTAAAAAAAGAGTACACAAAACTATACTCACTGGTGTCCATGTGACCTTAAATGCTTTTATAATAAAAAAGAAAGAAAAAAAAGAAGAGAAAGATAGAAAGGTACTGAATGTGGTAGCACACACCTGTAATGCCAGCTACTCAGCAGGTTGGAGCAGGAGGATAACAATTCAAGGCCAACCTGGAAAACAGCAAGGCCTTGTTTCAAAATTTAAAAAACTAAAATAACAAAGGACTGAAGTTGAACTCAGCAGCAGAGCACTTGCTTGGCAGGCATGAGGCCCTAGCTTCAACCCTGTAGGAAAGAAAAGAAAATGAACTAATTAGTGACTATTTATAAAATTAGCATAAAAATCAATAGTTTTCCTTCAAACCATGACTAACTGGCAAAAATGAAATGGAGAAAAGAGCCCATTAACAATACCAAAATAATAAAATGGAAGCATTTACTTAACAAGACAGATGTGGAACATCATAAAAAATTATAAAACAATACAGGAGAATGTTTAAAAATAGGAACATATTGAGGTGAGGCCTGTAACTCAGTAGTAGGATGTGTGGGAACCTCAATTCAATCCCCAGCACCAAAAGAAAAAAATATGTATTGAAAGATACATCATGCTTCTTAATGTAAAACCTGTAAAACTATCAGTTCTCCTCAAATTAATTTATAAGTTTAAATCTAATCACATTGCAATTAAAAATTTCAAATTGATAAGTTATTCATCTTGAAGTATAAACAATTGAGACTTTTAAAGAAAAGTGTAAAATTAGGAATCATGAGGACAGCTGGATGTGGTGCCTCACACCTGTAATCCCAGCACTTGGGAGTTCAAGGCCAGCCTGGGCTACAAAGTGAGTTCAAGACCAGTCTGAGTTGCATAGTGAGACCCTGTCTCAAAAAGACAACAAAACAAAACAAAAAAAAAAAAACAGGAAAGTACTGAGGACCAAAAACTGTGGTAGGAACTTCTGAGAAGATGGTGGGGGGTGTGAACAACAGAGAAAGAGTCTCTCCAAGATTTGGTGTCCAGACGCTGGAATATAGCAGTGTGGGGAAGAGAAGAGAAGTGAGTCCCAGGACCCAGGAAATCTCTGAAGCAAGAATTGAAGCCCACAGGGAGAGAGAAGAGAGGGAATTTAATGAAGAGGAAGGAGGTGGCAAGCAGCGCTTTCCCCCTGAACCCTGATTCACTGCATGGGAGGAGTGTGGCTCGAACCTGCAGAACCACAGTGACCAACGGTGAGCCCAGAGGCCTCCACAGAGAAATGCACCAGTGGAATGCAGCAGCAGACTCAGCAGACTGCATTGGCTGGTGAGTTATTTGGGTTCAGACATCCCCCAAGAGAGGGCAATTGACTGTCTTGGAGAGAGGCCAACGGAGCTCGGAACTCAGAACAGCTGCAGGCTGGATTGATCCATCAAGCAGCCACCAGGATTAGGGTGAGGCTGCTGAGTTCAAGTAGGCAGGAGGTCAAGGAGCCAAGTTCAAGCACAGGAGGCACATGGAGTGTTGCAGGCTGAACAAATCAGGTTCTAGCCTTGCAGCCAGAAACCAGCCTGAACTTCACTGGAACTAAAGGTGCAGGCTTGCTGAGATCATCCACTTTGCCTCCATAAGCTACAGCTAGCTTGCTTGGATTAATCAGCACAGATCTAGACTCTGTCTTCCCACTTTGTCTTCCACTGAAGCAGAGATAGCCCTTGAAGTGAACATATTTTTTCTTATTTTCTTTTTTATTCGTATTGCTTTTATTTTTATTTTTGTTTTGTCTTGTTCTATTTTGTTTTTTCTTGTTTGTTCTTGTTTTTAATGAGTGTGAACATTGTTTCTAGTTTGTTGTTCTGTTCTAGTCTTTTTATTTTTTCCTTCTCACTTTTCCTCCTGTCTTCATCACGTTTCCCAAATTTTGCATAATCTTCCTTTGTCTTTCAACCTTGCTTCTAATCTCTTCTTCTTCTATTTCTCTATTTTTTCCCTGTAGCCCTTTTAAATTTTTCTCCCCTGATTTTAAAATCACCACATTGAGGGCTTATTTAGTGTATACAATTTTCTGGATTGGATTTTTTTACGACCACAGATTTGTTATTCACTAACAAATCTAGTTCACTTGGTTAAAAGTGGCAAGTTAATAGTTACCACAGTTTTTCATTTTCTAGGCTGTTTTTGATGCTATTATTATTGCTGATTGTACTACTTTAGCCAACTGTCCTAATTAGCTGTCCTCCCTGGTATGTCAAGACTAAGATTGCCTAAGGGTCATAAAAAATACTATAAGCCAGTGCAAAAGAAACAGGGGATAGGCTAAATAGGCAGCAACTTCTCTTTCCCAATAAATTGAAGAGGTAGACTCTTCAACAGACTCAAAACTAAAAAGCCAGCTATATCTGAAAAACATCTCTGAGAAGTTGTCATTTCCTAAGGGTTCTAAATATTATCAATAGAGCTACTTGCCATAAGTAATTTACAAGCACCAACCTGGGAAAGAAGAAGGAGAAGGAAAAAGAGAAGAAGAAGAGGGAAAAAAGGAGGGAAAGAAGAAGAAGAGGAGGAGGAGGAGGAGGAGAAAGAGGAAGAGAAACAAAAGAAAGAAAGAAAGAAAGAAAGAAAGAAAGAAAGAAAGAAAGAAAAGAAAAGAAAGAAAGAGATGATGCAACCCCAGATTTGAGCTTGCCAAAGACAAACCCAGGGTGAGTTAGAACAATTCAAAACAACAATATGGACTATCTGTAGTAATAATAGTAGAAGTAACAAAGAAGATAAATGAGGCTCTAGTAAAAATCAAATCAGAAGTAATTTCTCAGATAACTACAGAGACAGTGACCATAATGAAAGACATGGTTAGCTACTCCAGAGAGGGTACAGATAAAAAAAAAATAGAGGAGCTTAGGAAAATGATGGGGACCATGAGTGCCCAACATAGGATATAAATAGAATATATGAAACAGAATCAAACAGATATCCAGGAGATTAAAATTTCCATTTAAAGCATAAGCAACAGAATGAGTCACTCTGAGGACAAGATATCAGATATAGAAGATAGGATTGCAGTTAGTGATCAGAAAAAGAAAGATTTCTTAAAAACAGCAAAGCACCATGAAAAATAAATCCAACAGCTGCTACATGATGCAGAAAAGAATAACATAAGATTGACCAGAGTCAATGGAAAAGAAGGAGATAGTGTAAATATCATTAAAAAAAAACTGTTCACAGAAGTCATGACAGAAAACTTCCCAAGCAGGCAAAAAGAATCTGATAAACAGATAAGTAAGGCGTATAGAACTCCAATTAGCCATGATCAAAAAAATCTACAGCAAGGCATATAATACTCAGTATTCCAGATATTCAACACAAGAACAGAATACTAAAAGCTTTTAGAGAAAAAAAGCAAATCATCTATAATGGAAAACCCATCAGAATCACAGCAGACTTCTAAACACAAATCCTCAAGTCAAGGAGAACATACAGTGAAGTAGTATTTCAAGTCCCAGAGTAAAACCTCCAACACAGACTGATGTACTCCACGAAACTATCTTTCAAAACTGATGGAAAAATATTTCCATGACATGGCACAAACCTGTAATTCCAGCACTCGGGAGGCTGAGGCAGGAGGATTGTTGCAAATTTGAGACTAGTCTGGGCTACAAACTGAGTTCAAGGCCAGCTTGAACTGCATAGCAACACCGTGTCTCTCTCTCTCTCTCTCTCTCTCTCTCTCTCTCTCTCTCTATATATATATATATATATATATATATATATATATATATATATTTCCATGACAAAAACACCTGAAGAAATTCATGACCAAGGACTTCCAGGAAGATGGCAGAACAGTAAGCAGTGGAGTAAATAACCTCTCTGAGAGACACAGTCCAGACACTGGAATATAGCATAGTAGGGAAGACAAGAAGGAAGGAAGTGGGACCCCTGGACCCAGGAGGAATCTAAAGTGTGAATTGAAGCCCACAGAGAGAGTAAAAAGAAAAACTCAAACGAAGAAAAAGGTGGTAGCTGGCAGCACCTTAGACTGGAGCTGGACTCACTGTGGGAGAGGAGCTGTTGGAACCTGGGGATGCATGGTCATGGTGACGGTGTCTGCTGGCGACCCCAGAGGCCTCTGCAAGGAGATGCAGTGGTGGAGGGGAGTGGTGGATTCAGAGGACTGCACTGGCTGGTGGTGAGTGCAGAGGACTCAGTCATCTGGTGGGAGAGAGCTATTGGCCAGGAGCCATTCTGGAATCGGGCCAGATAAGCAGCAGCTCCTAGCTGGGTGCAGACCAGTGGAAACTGCTTGGATTGAGCCCCACCCCTGCGTGCATTCCAGTGACCATCAAGGAGGTTCCCTGCTGGTAGCTAGCTCAGGTCTATGGGTGGTGGCTGACCCTGCCCCATGCACACTCCAACAGCCATTAGGGAGCCAGCGCAGGCTGGGAAAAAGCAGCAGACAGCCCTGCACCAGTGCACCCAATGGTCACCATCAGATACCCATAGCCAGCATGGGCTAGAAGAATAAACAGTCTCACTTCAGAGAAATTGTAGCCAATGAAGTGTTTCAAGTGCTGAAAGAAAACAACTTCCAACCCAGACTGATGTACCCTGTAAAACTTTCTTTCAGAATTAATGGAGAAACAAGATACTTCCAGGACAAAGAACAGCTGAAGGAATTCATGACCACCAAACCAATCCTACAAAGAATACTAAAGGACATTCTAGAGAGAGATAAAAATGACCCTGGTCCCATGAACAGTGGCAGAGGGGGACCATCAAGTGGGGCAGACAGTTGAATGAAGAAGTAAAGTAGGGACCCAATGGCAGGAAAATAGCATGGCAAAAACAAGACAGTGCATGTCAGCCATAACCATTAATGTAGATGACCTCAATTCATCAATGGAAAGAAGCACAGGCAGAGTGGATCAGGAGACAGGATCCATCAATATGCTTTATACAAGACACATATTTAACCAGAAGGAAAATTCATAGACTGAAAGTCAAAGGAGATAGAACAATGCTCTATGTGACAGGGAGCCAGAAAAAAAGTAGGGATAGCTTACCCATCAACTGCAGAATGGATAAGAAAGACATGGCATTTCTAATACAATGGAAACCTACTTAGCTATAAAGGAAGATAACCTCAAGGCTCGTGTAGGTAAATGGATACAACTTGATATCATGCTCATGAATGAAATGATTCAGAGCCACATGGGTGAATTTCATGTTGTTTCCCTAGTATAACAAACTAAAGGAGTTAATGGGATCCATATTGCACAATACACATTGGGAAAGTGAAAGAGGAAGAATTGTCTAAAACAGGAAGGCAGTGGCCATTGTTAATCTATTATTGTGATTTGAAACCTGTATTGTTTTCATTGTTCTGTTTAGTTTGGTTTTATTCCATTTTGTTTTGTTTGATTTTATTATATTTGATAGCATGGACAGCTATTTCAAAGATAACAAAATATATAATGGTAACCATCACAGATTTTCTATTATCTTGTTTTGAAGCCCTGTATTGCTTTCATTGTTTTGTTTTTTATTGGTTTTATTTTGTTCTATTTGATTTTTATTTATGCCTAATAGTATAGGCAGTTATTTTGAAGATAACAAGAGGCATTATGGTAGCTATTATTGATTTCCTTTTATCTTGTTTTGAAGTCACATACCATGTTCATTGTTTTGTTTTGATTGACTATTTTGTTTGGTTTTATTCTCTTCAAAAGAAAAAAAAAAGAAAAAGAAATTCATAACTACCAGACCAGCACCCCAAAATGTTCTGAAGGACATTCTAGAAAGAGATAACAATGACTAAAACTCCATGAACTCCAACAGAATGAATCCACAAGCAAAACAAGCAATGGAGTGGGAGAAGGAAACCAATGACAGTAAAATAACATAACAAAGATAAGTCTAATCAAAAGAAATGCACTGTATCAAGAAACAAAATCCAACAATGTGCTGCTTACAAGAAACATGTTTAACTTAAAAAGAAATTTATAGATGGAAAGTCAAAGGATGGAAAACAACATTTCATACGACGGAAGCCTGGAAAAAAGCAAGGGTAGCTATTTTATTTGCAAAGTGGATTGTAAGTCAAGCCTGAGCAGAAGAGCCAAAGAAGGTCACTACATACTTCTGAAGGAGGCAATTCAAGAGGAAGAGACAGCAATCATAAACATATACGCACCAAATACCAGTGCATAACTATTTAAAACAAAAATTAATGGACATGAAAAATCAAAAAAGCACTAATACAATTAAATGGGGGACCTCAATATCCCACTGCCACAAATAGACAGATCAACTAGACAAAAAATCAACAAAGAACTATCAGAACTGAACCTATTTTTTAGCAAATTGACTTAGTGTATGTCTACTGAGTGTTCCACCCCACATCAGAATACACATGCTTCTCAGCTGTACATGGGATGCTTTCCAAAACAGACCACATACTAGCTCATAGAACATGCTTAAGTAAACACAAAGGAATTGAAATTATCCCATGCATATTATCAGACCATAGTGCAATGAAATTGAAAATCAATGGCAAAAAGAAACCACAAAAACTTCATAAACACATGGAAATTATACAATACCCTCTTGAACAACTGATAGGTCATAGATGAAATTTAAAGAAGGAATTAGACAGTTTCTACAATTAAATGATAATGCCAGATTCCTCGATACATATGAACTTTCCAAAATGCATCAAAAAACATAAAATTTCTAAATAAAACAATATTGGTCAATGAAATTGAAGATGTAATTAAAAACTCATCAACAAAGAAAAAGCCCAGGCCCTGACAAATTCACTGCTCAGTTCTATGAGAAATTTAGCAAAGACCTAATGCTGCTAATTCTCAAACTCTTTAATTAAATTGAAAGTGAAGTAATACTCTCAAACTCATTCCTGGAAGCAAGTATTTCCTTGATACCAAAACCAAGAAAGAGCCAACCAAAAAAGAGAACTATATGCCAGCCTCCTTAATGAACATAGATGCAGATCCTCAATAAGATTGGCAAACAGAATGCAGCACATCAAGAAGAATGTATAGCATAACAAACTAAAGGTGTCAGTGGGAT
>RJWT010030164.1:0-14723 GCA_004365215.1 Cuniculus paca | reverse complement strand
CCATCCCAGACCATCCTGCTTTGGGTCGGGAAGGACTTTCCACTGCCTGCACCCATCCATCTGAGAGCACCCATCTGCTCAGTGCCATGACTTAAAAGTTACGTTTACTGTTTAGTGTTCACAGATGGAGATGTAAGGCTGACAGAGATGATCTAATTTGCTCTGAACTGTACCGGGGCTATATTAAATCATTATAGCTATAGTTTAAGCTTCCATGAGAAAGTCAAGGATTTCTATGAAAAGAAAAGGAAAGAAAAGAAAAGAAAAGAGAAAAAAGAGAAGAGTGGGATCAGGTTCTAGTACAAAGTTTGTGTCTTATACCTAAGGCCAACTGAGTCCCCTGGCCAAAGAGAGAGGTGCAGGCCAGCAGTTGGTGGTTGTGTAAACACACATCTAGTTTGATGAGTGAGGGGTGAAGGAAGAGCACGGTGCATGTCAGCAGCTGACATCAGGCCTTAGTAGGCTGGGGAATGTAACTTATTATCTGCCCAGGGAAAGCCCGGCCAGTCACCAGCCTGGGCTAAAGCAGACCGAGCAGTGGATGGAGTTTTAGGAATGACCGGTAAGAGCACAAGTAGGAAACAGAGCTGCCCAACTGCAAAGTTTGGGCTTAGCTGGAGTACACAAAGCGGAATGTCCCGCCAAAATAAGTGTTTCCTTTAAAGAAATTCAGTTCTGTGACTTGAGAAACATGGTGGTCAGGAGGAGATTAAGGATAGATAACGCAAAGGCCCTTTCCTCAGTTCTGACGCATCACAAGACAAGTCGTCTGCTACCTCTAGGCACTAGAACGTGTGCTGCAGTGCTTAAGTTCTAAGCCATGAGAAAGTTTCCTGGCAAGTTCAGTCACCTCCCTCAGCCTTACATCTCCATCCATAAGTGCAAAATAACTTTTAAGTCATGGCACTGAGCAGATGGGTGCTCTCAGCTGGATGGGTGCAGGCAGTGGAAAGTCCTTCCCGACCCAAAGCAGGATGGTCTGGGATGGAGCATGATTACGCTCTGGCTGATTGATATGGGTGCAGCCCGTGGAGCAATCTAGTTGGGAGACGCTGAGGAAAACAAAAGCAAGAACTCTCAGGGCAGCATGGTAAATATTTATCGCTTGTTCTTTCCTGTGAAGCAGTGTTTTACTGCTCCTCCAAATGAGAGATAAGACCTGATGGAGTAGCGCACGCAGCTTGGTGTTGGAGAACGTGAGGTCGAGAACTCTAGATTGTCAGTGATAACAGTGGCTACTGGGGCAGTCATCTGAGAGTTAAGTTAGTTACCATTAGTTGCTATTGGTCATACACACATTAGCGTGACTCTAGTTATGAGGCTGCTTGTCTTCTGTGGCACTCTAACGACTCTGGAGTCTGCACAGATCCTGCCTCGTACCTAGGAAGGCTAGACAAGTTCTAAGAAAAGTGTGATTATAGTCATTTAATTTTCTCAGGGTCTCACATGTGGTTTTTAGTTTATCTTTAGAGTAACATGGCAAACTTCACAAAGTGCTTTTTTGTTAAAAGCCATGACTCTTCACTTGGGCCTACAGATGTCTAGTAGGTAACTAAAAGGACAACAAACTTGGCCTTCATTTTGTGACATCCTGGGTTAAATTCTTCTCACCACTGCACTTAGGCCTGTGAGTCACTTAGGTAGTGTGTGTCTAAAAATTGGCAAAACGATATTTATTAGCCTTAAAGTTACTAAGCTATCTCACTCTGTTCAAGATGAGGATCTGCGAGGACTTTCACAGGGTCGTTGGGCTGCACCCACGATCTCCATTCCTGAAACCCAGGGCCACTGTGGACCCCAGCAGAGCCTCACGTGACTGAAAGTGCCCTTTGAGCTGTGAGGATTCCCACCCGGGAAAAGCTGGCCCTCAAATCACAGGATGCAGCCTGCGCCCAGGCCTAGCTCCCTGGTCCTCCTCGCCGAGCGGCCTCTGCTGTGTGCGGGGCCAGTGTGAAGGCTGCCTCGAGCGCACCGCGGGCTCCTCCAGAGGCAGGGTCCCTGACTTGTCCTCTTTCTTTGTTCTTTGTCTGGGCTGTGCTTCCTCTTGTCTTACTTTTAGTTTAAGCTTTTTTCATGGAATTGTGTGGTTTAGTCTTAATTTCTATTATCACAAAAGCAAGGAACAATGCTACCCAGGGACAACTTCATGCAGAAGTAATCTTTAATCTTTGTTGTTGCTGTTGTTGTTGTTAGACTACTAATTCTCTTTTAGGTAGTACATAAAGTGTACTACCTAAAAGAGAATTATTTACTTTCACAAAAACTTGGAAAATGACAATTAATTTTTAAAAGCATTCTTTGTGTAAAAGACAATTATTGGCTGAGTTTCGCAGTTCTCTACGGGCATATGTGAAGACTGAATATCCTACACTAGTTCCACTGACCCTAGACTTACATTGTGTCTATCCCCTGTGGACGCAGCACCTGCGTGTGGCCGGGCTGGCTGACGCCTGAGGCGGGCCTGCGCCGTGTGCAGGTGCGGGACTGGGCTCCCTGGGTTTCAGAGCCCGTGGTCCTCCTGCCTGGTGCCTCCGAAGTCAAGCAAGGGCTTGTTCTCCTAAAACGCATATTTCAGCTATGTGCTCTTCAAAAGAGAACAAAACCCCCGCTGTCTCAATTCTATAATTAGAAAATCCAGTTGCACAGCCCAAGCGATATGGAAATTAGCGCCAGGAGATAACATTTCAAGTTGCAATCCGTTTTCTCAGAGCAGATGCATGACATGCTTCCCAGGACTTCTGTAACCTTTGAGATTCAAGTGTGTGATGGTCTCCCTGCCCCCTACCCTATTCTATTGGGTGAAATTATTTATGTGTGATAAAAGGACCAGTGCATGAAACACACTCATTTTTTAAGATGCATAAACAGTATCTATTTACTGCACAATGTGCCCTGAGGAAAGTTAAGTGAAAACATTTCCGATGATGATTAAATTCTAAAATTAAATAGAAGTCTTGGAAATGAATACATGATCCAGTGTCTGAAATCATTAGCGACTATCTGTGCAGTATTTTCATGCAAGAACGAGGCATTGGCTGTATGTCATGTGACAATTTTAGTTTCTTTCAGTGCACTTACATCAGTCATGAATATATAGCATCTTAGGAAAATAATAGCAGTTAATGAATATTAATGATATGTTTATATGGTGAATAGTAAAATTTTATTATAATTAATGTATTTTACACTCGTAATAGTTTTAAGTGGTATTTTTCCCTTAAGACAAAAGTTTATGTATCCATGCAAATATAACAATATAGGGTCACACAGCAAGAAAAGCTGTACTTTAAAGTTTTCAGTGGTCAGTTCTGGGGCACAAATTATACCTTTCACCCTTTGAATGATGGACAGCTTCCCGCAGCAGACGGCTG
The DNA here is from genome assembly GCA_004365215.1 of Cuniculus paca. Taxonomy (NCBI): domain Eukaryota; kingdom Metazoa; phylum Chordata; class Mammalia; order Rodentia; family Cuniculidae; genus Cuniculus; species Cuniculus paca. The sequence goes on along the minus strand of RJWT010030164.1, from coordinate 11,352 downwards.
TGTCCTGCATGTTGTCTGCCCGTGGTGGCGGGGCATAATAAGGAGAATCTACTTTATATAAAGAGCAACATGCCTCAGCGGGGAGAAGCTATTTAAGGAATTTCTCCTAATAATAGTGGTGTAGTTAAGACATGAGCAGACACGAGTGCCGTCTGGAGGACACAGTCTCTGTACTTCCATGGCGGTGGTAAAGGCACAGCCTCAGATGAAATCCTTCTGTGTGGAGGAACTTTCACCACAGACCGTCTTTCATGGACTGCTGAATTTCTAAATGCTGAACTTACGGGGGCAACCGAAAACTACAGTAAACACTTAAATCAGAAACACTATGTAGTAAAAGACTCGTTCCTGTTAACCCCCTCAAAATATTCCCCTTGCTTCAAACACACTTATCCCAGTGTTCTCGCCACTTTCTGAAGCAGCTCCGGAAGACTTCTTTATAAGATGTGATTAAAAATGCAGTGAAGCCAAGGATATAGCTCAGCAGTGCAGTGCCTGCCTGGCAAGTGTAAGGTCCTGAGTTCAAGTCTCAGTACCAAAAATAAATAAATAGATAGATAAATAAATAAATGAAATCAATGAACGCTGCTGCTGACTGCCATCCCCCGGGAAGGCACCTCATGAAAATGTCAAGTGTGTCCTCACTCACCAGAGCTGGCACCACGTGACTTCTGCTCTCCCCCAAGCTCAAAATGACCAGGAACAGTCAATGTTTTGCACCAGTTCAGGACACGGAGGCAGCTAGAACAGCACAGCTATCGACACTCAGGAAAGAGGACTCCAGAGCTGTTGCAGAAAGTGGCGAGGATGATGGGATGAGTGTATTTGAAGCAAGAAGGAATATTTTGAAAGGGATTAATGGCAACATGTCTTTTACTCTAATATAAAATTTATATTGAAGTGAAGCATTCACCATAGTTTTTGATCATACCTAGTATACATTATTATCTTTGAATTTTGGTGATTTTTACCCCTACCATTTGGATTGTTTGGTCCAGAGGGTTCTGTCCCTGTCCTGACCCCCACACACTGGGTGTGCCTTGGTCTCAGATTTTCAGGCCATAGATCCCCTCTCATTTGGCAAAGATCCTGACAAACCAGTCCACTTCCTGTGCAAGAGCAGAAGACCATCGTCACTGTTTTCCTCACCTCATTGTATCCTGGTCTGGGCTTTGAAAACAGTGATTAAGAAAAGCAAACAAAACCTCAGAAGAATGAGGAGTCAAGGTAGTCAAAGAGTGTCCAGAGAATTTGGAAGTTTCAGGATTGGAACACAATAAAACCTGAAAATAATCACATTTGGTTAATGAGTGGATTGACCAAAATATGTCAGTGACTTAAATGAATAAAATGCTGAAATCTTTGAGTCTGGCATCAGGTGTTGTTGTTTTCTCACTGTACGAATCCTCACTAAGTGAATTCATGCATCTTGATGCTGCTGCTCCGTACCTATTTGAATGTCCATCCAGATATCTGGTCCAGCTGCTCCTAATGTTCAAGGTCTGTGAGTCAGAACATGCTCTCAGTGTCAGGCAAGCACACTAGGTCACGGCTCAGATTTTTATTATCTTTGCATTGTTGGTGCACTGAGCATATAGAGGTAAAGAAATAGAATCACATAGGCTTCACACTCACTAAGCTTTAATTTAGTAAGAAAAGCATTTAAACAGGCAATTGACACATACTGGAGAAGTTCGGCTTCATCATGAATCTGCTGAGCATGCAGTGCCCGGGAGGACACGGCAAGAATGTCATGATTCACACATCCTGAGTATACAGAATGATTGGATCCCTGCTCTGCATGACCACTGGTGTATGTGTGCAGCAGTCAGTATCACCACCATGCTCACAGTCACTCTGCAAGGACTCATAAAGTGACAACATGCCAGACTCAAAGATGTCAACATTTTCTGAGTGATGTTACCACATTTTATTCAATTCAGTCATTAATCAAGCATGACTTTTTCAGGTTTTGGTCTGTTCACGTTCTTTATCATGTTGACAACTAGGAGTGCAGTTTTAAACAATGAAAATAAGTTTCTCTTTTGCAGGGTTTTGTTCCAGTTAACCCTTTCCATCGACAGGACTGAGGAAATTCAGAAGGATGTCAGATGTTATCGACAGTCATGATGAAAGAGTGTGTAACAAAATTGCGCTAAGGAGTTTTCGTTTATTATGACTTTTGGGCTCCACGATCCTGTCATCCTTGAAAAGACCAGTGCTTGATTGACAAACTTATGAAATGTAGGAAAAAAAGACACAGCATTTTAATGGCCAATATTTTCCAGCCAGTTTTTTAATCAAAATCATATTACCAAAAGTTATGAAAGTTGATTAAATACAGACCAGGAGTGGTGGTGCACACCTGTAACCCCAGCACTCAGAAGACTGAGGCAGGAGGATTGCTACAAGTTTGAAGCCAACCTGAACTGCATAGTGAAACCCTGTCGCAAAAAGCCAAAAAAAAAAAAAAGTTGATTAAATACCTTTCCTTATACAAACGGAATCATTGCAATGTTTTCTGTTCATTTCCACACTCGATCTTAGCCAAAAGGCCAAGAAGTGATTTTCTGTTCATTTCCATCAGGCTGACATCTTAATCTGTAGTGGCACCCTAAGTTTCTTTTCTAGATTTACAGAAAAGCGGTTCCTAAACAAGAGAGGCGATCTTAGTTTCTTTCATCAAGCAGTGTTATTTCAGGAGTTTTCTTCATGAAACTGCACATTGCTGGTGAATTATTTTCCCAATACGATGTACTGAACTTGGACAACAAGCACATGACACTGTGTTCTACCTAACTATGGACTGATCTTTATTTCATGATGACAGAGACTACAGGAACTGTAAAGTGCTGTGCTTGTGGCGTTTTCTTTACAAAATAACTGTCACAGAGAGAATGCTCCAAAAATAAACCACTGGGTTTGTCATTTCAAACACTTCAAACTCAGGAACAAAGTTTCTAAACTTGGTAAAACAAACAAACAAACAAACAAACAAACATCATTGTGTCTCCCGACCCTTTTGTGGTATGCTCGGACAGAGTAACCCAGTGATCGTAGCTTTGAGAAAGCTGCCGTTTAGTGGGGCCCACTGAAAAGTAAAGGTTGACACAGTCAACCTCTGCAGCTGTGCAACTGGAGAAGTGTGAGTTTAGAAAGGGCTGTGTGGAAACAACTGCTTTCTTTTGGTTTAAAAGGACCATGGGCACAGCATCCAATATTTTGTTTAAGTTACAAGGATTGAGTCTGCTAATATTTTTCACATAAAATTTTATAAACAATGTTTATGCTTTCATAAAACAATAACAAGTGCATGATTCAAATGCCTACATAATGTTTGCTGATTTTGTTTTGTTTTGTTTTGTTTAGTTCAGGCCAGTCTTGACTTCACTGCGTAGCTCAGGCTGGCCTTGAACTCTCGGTGATCCTCCTGCCTCAGCCTCCTGAGTGCTGGGATGACGGGTGTGCAACACCACACTGGCCTCAAATGCCTGTATTCCATGCTAAGTTTTGGGATTCTGTTGCATTACACTGATGAGGTAGTTGATTTGGATCCTTTTTGTTTTACATCCTCTCTATGTCATAATGAGTAAATCTCCGCGAATCTTGTAGGCCCCACCCCATTCCCACCTGTGAACGTGTCCCAGATGTTCACTTTACAGAGGTGCCAACTGAGGCCCACAGACAGTGAGGGTCTGTTCCAAAACCCGATGGATGACAACTATAGGAAAACCTTTCTTAAAGGTAAAAATGCCAAATGAGAATTACAAAGTGAAAAGTCACTGTGAAGGTGGTAGTAACTGTCCACAGAACTGAGAGTCATCTTTTCACATTCCTTTCCTCTGGTAACGGACTGGAGCATAAAATCTTTCATCAGAAATGTCTGCTTGTGTGGTTCCTCCCTTCCGCTCTCCAGCATAGTCCTGCCACAGCCCTGCACACGTGACAACCCACCTTCAGACAAGAGACCTCTAGGCCGGGGTCTCAGGCGTGACCTGTAAGAGGTCGCAGGTGTCTGAGGACAACTTCTCAAGTCCAGGTACGTAAACTGGGCTGTCCGTGCCCATTCTTCACTTCTATTTTCTTTATAAAGCCAGGCCTGAAACTTTTAGTGACTCTGTGCAGGATGTTACAGTTCCCTTTGTCCTTGGCCTAGGACGTGACAAATGTCACGTCGGACTCTCACAGAAGTCCCACAGCTGTTTCTCTTTGGGCTGCCACACCCTCCAAGCTCATCAAGCTCCAAAGGCACAGTGTTAGGTTCAGGGATGTTCTTTTTTCAAACTGTTTTCCAGCTGTGATAAGAGGATTATTCCATATGAGAATCCAACCCCAGAGGCCAGCAGAATGAATTGTAAATTTAAGGAAGAAATATAGGCAAGGTAATTCTGGTACATATGTTTAACTTTGTTGTCCACTGCAGTATTAAGCACCATAAACCATTCAAAATATGAAGAATGATTTCACACTTCCTAGCCAAGATTTCTGCTATAAACTGATAAAGGAGGGGACTGTGGGAAGAGTGCACTGGATTGTCCTCCCCCTCAGATTAGCTACTGCTTCACAGCTCTCCAAGACCAAGTGCCCTTCTGGGGAGTGCCTCACCCCATGCTGAGCCGTGCAGGGTCATGGAGTGATTTGTTTCTTCGTTTCAGGACTTAAGGGCCAGCGAGTCTCTGGGCAAGAGAGGCTGTCAGAGAATATTTTTCAATCATTCTTCTGAGAAACCATAAAAACAGTGGTCTCCTTTTATTTTATAAAATTCTACTCATGAAAAGTAACAAGAATTCTCCTTTCCTTTTGATCATGGGCGAGCTCCTCTTTTTATGCATATATAAAGGTAAGCTTACACAGGGTGTACGGTGATAGATAAAAGGCAGGGAGGAGCAGACTCCAGGGCATTGTGAGGTGTCCCCAAGGACGCGCCCATGGAGGAGGGCAGCTGCTGAAGACAGCCCACAGGAGTCTGGTCCCTGTGTGCGGCAAGAAGAAGCCTGGCTCTCCTACTTCACAGGGCGCCCTTCCTGAATGCTGTCCTCTCTACCCCTCGCCTCCGTGTGCTGTGCCCCCAAATTCCAAACTTCAAGCTCAACAATTCCAAAATCTTTCACCTGAAATTTCATATCTTCAAAGCTCTGGAAATTAGTTTTATAACCCAGGCATGTCAGCCAGTAATATCCCAGAATAAGCATTTCCAAACCCAAAGTGGCTTTTCCACATTGTCTACAAATGACTTCTTCTTCCATCACATCTGTGTGATCCTTTCGAGAACTGAAGGAGATTCTATTAGCAGTGTCCTCCTTGGTGGCCACAAGGACCAACCTCCTGGGCGGGTCAGCGTGGATTGTTACTGTGTGTCTACTGTATCCTATTAAGTCATCCCTTTGGTCTAGAAACTCTAGAAACATAACTATACTCTCCATGTAACTTCAACTCTTAAGGCTTCCAGTATTACCACCATTTTAAAAATGAGCATCACTGTCCAGTTAACATAGTCATCATTTCTTACCTCAACTTGAAAAGTTCCTAACTGGTCCCTGTGATACCAGTATGCTGGCTCCCAATATTCCCCTCATTGCTCACGAAGAATATTTTCCTAGGATAAACATCTCGTGAGCGACCTTCTCACTCAGAAACTCTTCACTCAATTCCTCTCTTGTGGTGTGTACTTGCTTCTTGGCCTTCAGCCGCTGCTCCCCATTTGCTCCCACTGTTGCCTCTCACCTCTGCACCCTTCCACGCAGCTGTGATTCCCAGAGCCTCAAACCTTTGACATCAGGATGCCTCTACATGAGCTCTTCCTGTTAGGAAAATCCTTGCCTGCTTTCTGGCTAAGGAAACCTTAGAGTCTTTCAGTTACCTTTTAATAACAGGAGGTTCTTTTAGGAATGCTGTGAAGGCTCATAGTATCTCTCCCCTTTTTATTTATTTATTTTGGTTCTTGAAATTCTCCAGGAAAGGCTGGTTGTGATTAGTACTGTCTCTCTATTAAAAAGCCAACCAAACAGAACCTTCTCCTTTTAAAATCACATCAGTAAGCAAGGACAAAATCTACACGTCATACTTAAAGCTTTAAAATGAGTTTACTTTTAAATTTTTTACATGTGCATTTAGGACCACAGTTGAGTGACTATGCTATAAATATGTCAATTAAATCCATAATGGCTTATCATTTTATTAAAATCTTCATGCTAGTTGAATTTACCTGATTTCTTCTTTCAGCTATTGAGAGAATTGTGTCATGATATTCCATAATGATTATTATTTCTCTATTTTTCCTATAATTTGCTTTAGAAACTTTGCTTTTAGAATATTTTCATGAGTAAGTACAATTTGAAAGTTTTGCATCTTTTTGGCAAACTGAATCATTTTCTGAGTGAAATCTGCCTGTCTCCTATCATTGCTGGTTTGTAGACAGATGATGGGTTTCTACATGGGCCAGCTCGCTGCCCTCTGGTCTTGCCTGGAGTTTTCCTGACCGCCCACGTACACATTCTTCTGTTGGGCAGCAGGAATACAGAAATATTTTTAAAACGTGCAGTTGTTCCCCACTAACCAACCCTTCCTCTTTGTTTCAAGATATATTGAATCCCTCGGGGAGGAATAAAACACAAGAATCCATTCTTCAGTGCTAAACAGGGAGGGTGTTTTGGCAGGCCAAGAATAAGAAAAAAAATGAAGGACCTCTGACTCATCAAAGTTTTAAGTTTGGAAAACTCAAGTTTTAGGGCCAGAATGTACTTTATCACACTGCACTCTGAAAATCAGTAACCCATGTGTGGCATATGCATCCTCGAATTACTCACAACTTTCAGTTAAGCAAACCATGGCATTCCACAGACATTACAAGTAAGCATGGGTTACTGTATTTTTAAATTATGGCATTTTCAGATATTTCTCAGTCTTCATCCTTGTAACATCCAATCACTTTTCATTTTCAATTTGCTTCCTTTAAACCATGCCCCGTGGGATATACTGTTGAAAACTGCAAAGTCTCTCTGGGTTTCTGCCTAATCTAGGTGCCACTAAAGCTCTCAGTGAGGGCCCCGGGAAGCATGAATCCAGGGAGGGTGCCAGGAGAAGGCTGGGACTGCAGCTCAGAGGAAAGGGCAAGGGTGTTGAGAAGGGAGCTTTCACTAAAGCAAGGATAAAAATAAAGGCCCTGGAAGGATGCAATTACCCTGAATGGCGAATCCATTTTGGACAGTTATCTAAAATCTATAGGCCAACTGAAAAGCAACGTTCCTTTCTGAGTGTGATATGGCTTTGAGTTAATGGACCACAGCTTCCGGAATACGGGATTCTGTATTGGAGGCCGCATTTTAAACAAAGCATAAGCCAACAAGGAGTCCTCATACTGCCCCAAGCGAAAGGAAATTGTTACTAGGTTTTGCACTGCAGGAGGTAAACATTCTTGCAATAACTGGACATGATAGAATATTATTTTCCCTTTAAAAAAAGTTACATAAAACATATTTCTTCTAAATTGGCTTATAGATTTGACAATGGACTATGATGGGATCTGTGGCATGGAACAGAGTCGCTGTTTTATAAATACATTAATTATTGTAAAAAAAACACACTGACAAAGACGAGTGAAATACAAGCTGATCAGTATTTCAAAAGAGAGGCCACAAAAACAGGCTGAACCCTGTATAATACAGTTTTCCCTCAGTTTTCTTGCAGGTTACTTTCAGGACCCTCCCTGGATGACAAAACTCACAAATGTGCCTTATATAAACCACAACGTTTGCACAGACCCTCCGTGCATCCTTCTGTCTACTCTGACATCACTTGTTTACTCAGAACACCTAACAATGCAAATGCTACGGACAGGGGCATTACACTGCCCTGTCTCAAGAATAGTGTGGAGAGCGAAGCTCGCACATTGCAGAACACATGGGATAGTCCTTAGGACATTTCCAACCTGAGCCGACTGGATCTGTGGAGGCAGAACTCTTCACACGGACGGTGGAGTGAAGAATGCTTGGACCTCACGCTGACCTCTCCACACTGGTGTTCAGGCAGTCATTTCAGAGCAAGCTTCTTCACACAGGAGGACTGAGAACAGACAGAAGGGCAGCTTCCACGCAATCACATCGGCTAGTTATGACACTTAAAATCAACCAACTAACGGCAAAACCAACTCCCTCCTCATTCATGCCTGTCTTAGTTACTTTTTTTGTTGCTGGGACAAACACCTGACACTCAAAGTGAAGCAAGGAAAGGTTTATTTAGCTTACAGTTTCTGGAGATTTCAGTCCATAACCACCTGACTCCAAGGCAGGTGGCATGGCACTGGGGCAACACTTCAAGGCAGCAGCCAGAGCAGAAGGGGGCAGCCGTTCAAGGTGGCTGCAAGCGGCAAGAGCGAACTGCGCCAAGGACGAAAAACACGCCCATTCCGACCTTACATTGTATGTGGGCTCCACCCCTGGGAGGGTGCAGAACTCACACCGCCAATCCCAGCGCTGCACAGCGAATCAATCACAAAAGCTAGATTCACCCGCTTCCATCACTGCATGAGGCTTGGGGGGCCATCTATATACAAACCGTAACAATGGCCATAGCTGATGCCTTACACTTTCCCTCGGAGGGTGGCACAGTGAGCACGGTTAAGCTACGGGAACGTTAGTGGCAGAACCCTGGAGGGCTGTGCAGGACTGGGGCAGAAGTTACTTCCCGGAGAAGCAGTGACCACTGGGGTCTAGAATTCAGGGGAGCCCCACTGCTGGGAAGTCAGTGCAGAGAACCGGGGTGTCCTGGCTTCCAAGGCTCTGGATGGTGGAACATGGATGCACCGTGAGATGCACCTACGTAAAGAGCTCATAAGCAAACCAAGGCCGTGCTGGATGGAGGCGATGCCAGGTGGTTAGTGATAGACACAGACAGCAGGACCTAGACTGGGAGGCAGACTGCACTGTACCAGGTGGTGGCTAGTGATTCTGGGGAAAGACGAGTGGGTATTCCGTTAGCACAAAGTTGTGACAAAGGCTGAGCCCAGGAGGAGGCTGGCGTTCCCCAGAACGACCCACGTGCCTGTCTCCGTGAAGGACATGTATCTCTCCTTCCCTGGGCCTCGCAGACCACAGTGTGCTTGCAGCCTTGGTGTTGTTCTGACAGGTGCCATATCCCTGCTCTACATTTCAGGCCCCCATGTTCCCAGAAAAGAGGGTGCAGAAGGGGCAGAGCTAACCCACTAGTTTTCCCTCAAATCTCAGTCTAATACATTGTTAAGTTCCTTGATTCTATATCCATAATATTTTTTCACATGTAAGTTTTACTTCCTTTTCCACTTCTGGTATCTAAATTCCTTCTCTTTTCTTCCTTCTAAATCCAGTATCTTTGTAATCCATTCTGTATGGTATTTTCAAAATTAGCACTCTCCTAGTCAAAGTTACCTGATGACTAGCCACATCAGAGAAAATGAAGTCCATCTATATGGAAATGTAACTGCTAGCATGTTAAATGCTGAATCCACTTAGCTTTCACAGTTTATCCCTCACATAGTGCCATGGTCTTAGATGATGCTCTTCCTATATCCTTCCACCATTTTTTTTTTACAAAATCTTATTCATTCCCTTAAGAGCCCTATTCAATCTTTCTTTCTTCAGTTAGCATTTTTTTTTAGATCACCTATTTACAATATTCTCATGTCCTGATTCCAGGGCATACTGCTTAGAACTATATCATTTTATATAGTAGAGTAACTTACCGTATAACTTCTCTTCTGGTGCCTATGCAATATTACCTGGAAAAGAAAATCCTGAGGTCAGTATTTATATTAATTTCTACAGAAAGATTAACACTTTAATGAGATGACTGGTGACTTTGAAGGGGGCAAGAATGAAATAGTGAGATTAATATGGTTTGGGAGAAATATGTACAAACCTTTTTCAATGGCCCCAGAGCAAGGTAATAGTTATATTTAATTTGAATGCTTAATTTTTTTAAAGACCTCTGATATGGAAAAGTCTTCAAAAGACAACAGGAAGATCTACTTTATGCACATTGATCAACCTCTATCTCTGTGCAGTTAATTGGTTAATTGTTACTGGTGGAAGTTCTTGAGCACAGTGTTCCAAGTGCTAGGGATGGATGCTTAGGTACTCATGCCCAGACAGTTGGTTTTCATTATGGCTGAGAAACTTGTTTGCAGTTGGCAAAAATGAATCCTTACTCTCAAGTGTAGGTCCAGAGTGCAAAGACTGGACAATAAAAAAGTGACCAGTTGATGGCACCGAATTCCATTTATCAGTCAGAGAAATGGACCAGAAAGGAAGTGTCTTCCTCTTGTGTTGTTATAATAAAATGCTTTTTGGCAGACTGCTAGGAAATCCAACATCAGATAGGAGCCCAGTTTCAACTTGCAAGATGGGGCGATGAGTGGCACAACATCTGAAGGGGACCAGTGCTTTCCTCACAAAGCCCCAGAGCAGAAGAGAGGGGACCAATTCCACAGCCCTTCGCACAGTAGCATTAATGTGCTGATGAGGACAGAGACTCCACGACACGAGCCCTCCCAAGGGTCTCAGCTCCCATACTTCCTCAACTGGAAATAGCATTCGAAAACACATACACTTTGGAGAACACATTTCAGCAATAACAAGAGCTACTCTGAAACTCTTTGAGTTCCCTGTCATTCAGGGTTCTGCCAGTACTCTCTTTAATACAGCTTTTTATATCTCACACTGTTTTCCTAATGGACCCACTTCACATTAAAATGAGAAGATTCCCATAAGATCCATGGGTCTACACTCAGAAGCACTTGGCTGTATAGAGCAATGAAATGTTCATTTGATGCTAATATTTTAACTCAGAAAAATAACTTGTATGATTTTATAAGACTAATGGGGTATGGTTACAGGCAACTGAGTTAGAATAGAAATGCTATAGGCTGTGAGACAGGGCTAGGTCCTCGAAGGAGCCAGTGCAGAAGGCCAGAAACCTTGCAACTGTTGGGGAGAGATACCTCCTGCTGTGGGCCAGGTCTCAACACAAAAGATCAAGCAAATACACCCACATCCTAAGGATTGATATTCTAAAATAGGTCTCTATGACCCCGAGGAAGCCAGGAGTCACCATGCCAACCCCCTACAGGAAGAGTCAATGCGCTGTATGCATGCCCGCTTGTACGTGACTCACTTCCCCCATTTGTCTCCAATTTAATCAATTTTACCTGAGCAATTAATCTTATTGGTTAACCATAGTTCTGTCTCACCTTATGCCCACCTTGCAAGTTCCTATGTTTTCCCCACCTTGGACCCATCTCACTTTGTGGTTTTACTCTACAAAAGTTCCTAGAAAAGACAGTCTTTGGCAACCCACTTGGGACCCCTTCTGTCTTCCTCT
>RJWT010030163.1:0-14737 GCA_004365215.1 Cuniculus paca | reverse complement strand
TTTTTTTTTTTTTTGTACCAGGGATTGAACTTATGACCTGTGCTTGCCAGGCAGGCACTTGTGCCGCTGACCTATATCCCTGCCCCCTGAAACCATACTCTTAAGTGAAATAAATTGGACACATGGGTGTAAATACTGCATTTTCTCCCTGGTGTGAGAAACTGAAACAATAAATAAAAACCAAAACGTACCATCTGTATTGTGAAATAGGAAGCAATTGTTCAAAAGGGAAGAAGAACTAAGGAGTGGGAAGTGGGAAAGGAAGGAAGGGAAAAGAAAAAAATATAAAAGATAAAAAGGAAACAAAGCTTTATATATAGGACAGGGAAGAGGGTTTGAAGGGAGGGAGGGGATTGAGAAAAAAAGAGGAATCAAAATATATCCTATACAGGTACAAATTCCCTATGATAAATACGATCATTATATCTGATTGTATCAATAATTTAATTTTTACAAAAGGATTTGTTTTAAAGGTGGTATAACAATATATTTATAGATAGATTAGAGCTGAGGAAAAAAGAAATAATAAAAATACGGACATTTCTTGGTGATATAATTTATTAAGGTGAGTGGAAATTAGGAAGTATCAGCTCTGGGAGAGATCTCAAAGAGTGCAACGAACCATAATTATCTTTCCACTATCATAGTGCTCTTCTCTGAGGCTACCAGCAGCTAACCACATGAACACTAACCATCACAAAGTAAGAAGTTCCTCATGTTTTCATGCAATTTCATGGGTTCACTGTATTCCAATTAATTTTCTTCTTTCTATGATCCTCTTCTACAGTCCTTGTGAAAATGATGTGTATTCAGTTGAAGCAACATCTTTATGAATCCTACCTTTATATTCCCAGGCATAGTTAGTAACTCTCCTAGTCTGAAAGCTTATTAGTTTATATGACATTATTAAGACCTATTTGATTGATATGTAAATATGCTGCAAATAATTATTTACATGTTCACCATTCTGACTCAAGCTTCTTATAGACAGATTTCATATTTGATATTCCTAGAACCTAGTTAATGATTAATATGTCTTATGTGCTCAGTAAATGGCTATAAACATACAAACTAAGTATGATGCACTGTGCAGGACATTGGCACATCATGGGTTATATCTTCACTTTTTAAAATAAAAACTCTATGAAAACCTAAGGGCCAGAGAAACTGAGCAAATTGTCCAAGGTTATGTAGTAGTTGACAAGAGCAGAAACTGTTAATAGTTCTGACTACAAATAATGTTCTTTATATTACACCACTCATTCTCCTGGAATTATAAAATTATGATCTCCCATATGGTAGCCACTAGCAAGAATTGGTCATTGAGAAGATGAAGTGTTGCTAGTCTGAAAGAAACATTCTGTGCATAAAAGATGCACTCCAAATTTCAGAATTTGTGTAAAATTGCAATGTAAAAATATTGGTAATGTTGTTTATGTGTTGAAATGATAACATTTGGTGAGACATTAGGCTAAATAAAATTTGTTATTTATTATTACCATTAATTTCCTTAATTTATTTTTTTGCTTCTTTAAAAGTGGTCATTAAAAACGTTAAATTGAATTCATATTTTACATTACATTTTTTTACTGCTGTTCTAGAGATTCTGTTATGTCTGAGAAGGGACACATCCACACAAAGAACCAAACAATAATAAAATGAAGGATATGATCAATGTTTAAGAGAGTTACAAAGTGCCTTAGGACTTTATTGACCCAAAAGGTCTCTTCTGACATATGAGGATGGGAAAGATAAAATTAAAGAATAAGGTTGATTTTTTTTTTTTTGGTACCAGGGATCAAACTCACAACCGTGCACCACTTGTGCGGCTGAGCTATATCCTCAGCTCCAATAAGGTTGATTTTAATGAAAACAGATAAGATAAATTTTTTAATAGAAAACAGAATTATCAAATGCATCCAACGTGAAAATGAAGCAAGGAACATGGCAGGAAGTCGGTGTAGCATTTTATAACAAAAATCTAGGTATAACAGTCATAGACGTCAAGGCAGGAAAGACATATTGAGGATGCTCAAAGTCAGGGAGAATTTAAACAAACTTTTCTCAGAGTTTTTTAAAACTATTGTGTGTCTGAAACAAGGAGTAGGAAGGAGAGAATAAAGAGGTATTTCATTATCAGAGAAAAGTTTCAAAACCAAATTGAAAAGGAAATTTTGTAAGAAATACAATAGACTAACTGGATATGATTGAGAATTAGAATCAGAACATAAGATGCGTGATGAAAATCATTTGAACTTCATGTTTGATTCAAGGTTCCAAATGCTAAAATGCAGTGGGTTAGAACATGACCTTAAGAAACCTCCCTTCCTGCTCTCCTTTCTCCTTCACTCCCCTCTTTCCTCCCTTCCCCTCTCCTCTTCCTCTCTGTCTGTTTCTGTCTGTCTGTCTTTCTCTCTCTCCCATTCTGTCTCTCTCTATAGGGTTTATGGACTTGTGCTGATTTTGAAATCTACTTTCAACATTACCTAATCAGTTAACTCTCTACTTTTAATAACAAATCACATTGTTTTTCAAAGTGCATTTAGGATTGTTAAAACAAATATTATGAAATAATTTACAGACAATATTTGGAGAATTTTATTTGTACCTCAGAATAGATGTAAACATTTAATATGATTTTACTAAGGGTCAGGTATTATTGTACATTTTCCCCATTTAATCTTTTTTTCCCCCATTTAATGTTAACTTACAAGTCAAACAAGCAATCCGAAGACTTACAAATCCCACAAGAGAGATATTAAAACAACTAAAATATCTTTATATCTTGTAAAGTAAAATATGCAAAACATCCTTGAGATCAAAAAACAAAACAAAAATATAGGGCTGAAATTGTTTTTGTGTCTACTTCTTGGAATAGCTATCCTGAAAGAATTATCCTCAGAGAACTATTACAGTCATTACCATCAAAGTTATCTTTATGTCCTACATTGCTCTACAAAGAGAAATTTTCCCTCTTTTCTAAAGCCTGATGGCTTCTATAATGTGCAAAATGAAGTAATTTCAGAATTCCTTCATAAATATGAAGTAAGTCTAAGATTCAGTAGTAGAACATATGTTTAATTTGTATGTAGCTAGGAGCTCAGTCCCCTGCATCTTCAATGTGAACACACACACACAGAAACACACAAACACGATGACATAGGAATGTGATAACATTCTAACATTAAAAGATTATTCTTTGAGTATTATTTATATTTGAAGTATTAAGCATATCCAATATTTATGGAATACATTGTGATATTTCAATATATGTATACAATTTGTATTGATCAACATAGCATATTTAATATGGTTATGTCTTTGTCATTACATTGTGTTTGGAACTTTCTTGGGTTATTACAAACCAGTTACCCCATATATATGGACAATTATTCCATGTTAATAAAAAAGATTTTTAAGTTTAAAAAGATTGAAATGCCACTTTGATTTGATCATTATATACTGTATACACATATCAAATTATTATATAACTCATAAATATGTACAATTAAAATAATACATGAAACTTAAATTAAAAAATAATACCCAATGTTAATAAAATTATAACTCAAAATTACCCAATATGTTGTCAAAAATACTTTTTCCAATCATTATTTAAGAGATATTCATGGGCCGGGGATCTAGCTCAGTGGTCTAAGCACCTGCCTGGCAAATGCAAGGTCATGAGTTCAATCCCTGGTGCCACAAAAAAAAAAAAAAGAGATATTCATAGTTTTCTTTAATCACCATAGTATAAATGACATTATAGGGGAAGGACCTTAGTGTAAATTAGGGATTTCTCTCAACACTACTTGGCTACTTGAGTCATTTAGCTTAAACTCTGATTAAATCACACTAGACTTACATAAATTGAAGGAGCACTATTAAAGTGTTAAACAAAAACAATAATCTTCAAGAAACTTGCATCTCTCTATATAGCCTCCCATCTACTTATATAAATATAAATTACAAAATTGTTTCTCTATTGGAAGTTCCCTCACATTTTTGCCAGATGCTAAAGATTATTAACACACAAATGAATCAGCATTGATCCAGAAAGTTCACATTTTCTCTCTTATGATTTGTAGGTATTAACCTGGAGCCCTCATATTTAAATAACTTTATAGTTAATAATTTAAAATAAATATCATTAAAAATTTTAATGATACATGTATGAGTGCTGTTTTATCATTCCTATTTATCTACAAATGAAATTTATTTTCTTCAGTTTTTAATCTTCCTAAGCACTAGGTAACATTATTGCATTATAAAACTTGGTCAAATTAGAGACTGCTATTACTGAAAAAAGTCATGATTCTCAATTTTACTTTGGATTATATACAATTTTCTTAAAACAGTAAGCCTTCATTCAGCAGCTCTTCCTTCATCCTCCCCCTCCATGAAATAAAAAGGAAACTAAACTTAGAATAAGTCACTTTGAAGGTCAGAGAAAGATAATCAAGTTTGCTTACCAGAACTCTGAAATAAGACAAGTACTTTAAGCCAAGGTCCGTGACATTTCCAACATAAATAGTACATTTTGTGCCGCTGGACACCGAAACATGAACTGTCAACAAAACCGGATTGTGAAACTCCGGATCATATCGAATCATATGACAGAAACCTCTTGTTTGAAGACAAAAAGGAGGAGGGAGAGATAAGGCCTATACAAAATCCAAAAATAAAAACTTACCATATTGACTTCCTTAAATTAGCTAACTCCCAAACTCATAGATCAGTGCTTTTTGTGATCATAAAATGACAAAAATCTCACACCTGCTGTTTTCCTTTCTTTTTGTTTGGGAAAAAAAAAACGCTGAGTTCAGAATTTTATAGCTTTTTCTATAATTTCTTCTTTTAAATATGTATTCCTATAGCCCTGCTCCAATTGTCCATAATTAATTTGTACAAACAGTGTAATATGAGCTTGACAATGCTACTAGATGGCACATTCTCACCCTTTTTTCTTTAGTAAATCGCTATCTTGTCTCCTCTGCTAAGTTTGTGGCTCTGAAAAAATAAAAATAAAAAAATAAATTTGTGGCTCTGCTATTCTGCTGTGTTTTTTAGTTACACAGTACTTCTCTTTCTTGCTATTTCTGTAATATTCTCTCCCACTTTTAACTAATCATTTATTTTTACCTAAAACATATATATAGGGACAGAAGACAGAGACAGAGAGGCAGAAAGAGGGAGAAACTTTTTCTGAAATAACCTTAAAGATCACATTAGCATATGACTGGGTTCAAATTAACCAAATAAAGTTAGTGAGCCTAGAAAGTAAACCAAGGCACAAAATCAAAAATCTTATTGTTTTTTGGAGTTTTTTTTTTTTTTTTGAGACAGGTCTCACTAATAACCCATGCTAGCCTCAAACTCATGATCTTCTGCTGTCTCAGTCTCCCAAGACCTGAGATTACAAGCATGACACCACAACTGGCTCCTCAAAAACCTAATTTTAAGTCAAAGTTTTACCATCTAACATGTGAGCCATAGACAAAAGAGTAATGTTAGCAGATTTCATTTAGGTCCTCATTTAGAAAATAAGAATAATGGTATTTTCATAAATATGAGAAAATACAAAACCAATAATAGTATTAAAAATAAATTGTGTTGCTTTGTGACATTTCTATGCTTTATCTTTTTTACTCTCACATACTTACACCCTGCAAAATAAAATTATGACTATCCATGCCTTTATAATAAAGAAACAGTCCCACATATCGGCAGAAGCCATGCTGGGGCTGGGAAGAGCCCATCAAGAAGAAGCCAATTAACCCTTCCAGTAAGCCGTGCAAGCCATGCAGAGCCTAGGAACAGAAGCCGGATAGTGCCTCCCATGAGCCTACGCGCATGCAGGCTGAAAATTAACCCCCCACCACCACCGTGGGCAACTGTGGTTCAGAGGACAGAGGACAGGCTGAGTTGATAACAACTGAGGTACAAAAAGCAACTGAATGCTTGCATTGTTTGGTTGACTTTGCAGGCCTGGGTCCGGTATTCTGAGCATCTACTGGGAGGATAACAGTATACAATATAGCAAATATGGAGAATTTCCTTCTGTCTTGTTTTTGAAGTTCAATATTGTTCTCACTGTTTTGTTTTGTTCCAATTTATTTTGCTTTATTCAGTGTTCTGTTTTGATTGGTTTTATTCTATTTTGTTTGGTTTGCTTTTGCTATGTCTGGTGGAATGAATAACTATTGTGAAGATAACAAGATATACTATGGTAACCATTGTTGATTTCCTATTGTCTTGCTTTGAGGTTGTGTACCAATTTCACTGCTTTATTTTGATTGGTTTTATTCTGTTTTATTTTCTTGGGATTTACTATCTTTAAAATAAAAATAAAATAAAATAAGGAAATAGTCATTGAAAAACTAGATAATATGATATGTACATATAAATTGTTGAAAATGTTGGAACTAAAATACAAATCCCAGAAGTTCAACTCCACAATGAGCTCTTACCCACAGCCTCCCTTTTGGGAATACTATTAAAAATCAAGAAAAATATTATGGGTGAAAATAATTTAGGACATAAAAAGTTTTGTTTAGCTAATAATATATTTTGAAAATTGATGATAGAGTTATTCTCAGATATTTTGTCTTTCAAATGTTCACTCTAAACGAAATGACTTTTTTGTTACTATTTTTTTTTTCTGATCTCACACTCACACATAGAATATATTGGGGTTTTTTCACAAATATTTGGTATTCCTCCCTCATGTGAAATAATTTTCCAATATCTTGTTGAATTTGCTTTAGGGAAAAAAGTAAGAAAAAGTAATATGTTTTACTCCGGAGCCTCCTAAATCAAAGCATGTGTCAAAATAAATTTTTATTACTATTGTAAGGACACTAACCACAATTTCCTCACTGATCTGAGATAAGCATGATAAATAAATTTAGTTCTTTTAAACCACTGAAAATTTTGAGTATTTGTATTACTACTGCACAAACTATTCCTCATGTTTAATACAACCACTAGGTTCCCCTTTTCATGTTATTTCTTCATTAAACTTTATTTTAATAGGTCTCAGAATTCTGTGATAGATTTTTGGTCAAGTTATTTCCATTAAAAAATGTTGACTTTAAAAACTAATAAAAATCACACACACACACATACACACACAAGTGGTCCACAAAACATTCTCCTTTTCTTCTGAAGGTTTTACAATGTATTGTTATCATTAAATAGTCTTATACTATTAAACTTAAATGGCCAATTGGGAGAAAAAATTCTGACACCAATATTCTCTCACTCATTAAGATGGGGGCATCGGATATTAGGGATAATATTCATTTTGTCTTCTGAGCCTTCTGGGCAGACTTGGTGATTCTGCCAACTCCAGCAACCTTCTTGTCCATTACTTTGATGATACCTATAGCTACTGTCTATCTTACATTTCAAACAGCAAAATGACCAAGAAGATGATAGTCAGGGAGGCTCTCAACACACATAGGCTTGCCTAGAACCATATCTAAGATGGCAATGTCACCAGATTTCAAGAATTTAGGGCCATCTTCCAACTTCTTTCCAGGCCTACAATTAGTCTTTTCTTTACCAGATTGGCAGTCTTTTTTTTCAGCTCAGCAAACTTGCAGCAATGTGAGCTGCGTGACAATCCAGTACAGGGCCGTTGTCAGCACTGGTTTGGCCTGGATGGTTCAGGATAATCACCTGAGCAGTGAAATCAGTTGCCTTCCTTGATGGGTCATTTTTGCTGTCACCAACAATGTTGCCACAACAAACATCTTTGACAGACACATTCTTGATGGTGAAGGCCACATTGTCCCCAGGAAGAGCTTCACTCATAGTGGATTTCAACAGACACTACTTCAGTTGTGACACTGACTGGAGCAAAGGTTACCACTATGCCATGTTTGAGAACACTAATCTCCACTCAGCCCATAGGGTTAGTACCAATACCATCATATTTGTATACAGCCTGGAGGGGCATGCGCAGGGGCCTGTCAGTTGGGCAAATGTGTAGTAAGATGAAATTTCAAAGCTTCAAGCAGTGTGATTCCACTGGCATTGCCATCTTCATGAATGTCTTTCTATCCCTTGAACCAAGGTATATTAGTACTTGGTTCCATTATGTCGTCACCATTCCAATTGGAAGTTGGCACAAAAGCCACTGTGTCCAGGTTGTAACCAATTTTGGAAGAGCTGACTTTCTTAATAATTTCTTCAGATCTCTTCCAGCTGTAGGGTGACTCACAGAATTGACTTTGCTTACACTAACAATTAGTTGTTTCACATCCAGTGTGTAACCCAGAAAGGCATGCTCAGGGGTCTGTCTGTTCTTGAAGATACTAGCTTTGAATTCACCAATACCAGTAGCAACAGTCAGGAAAGCATAGTCAGCCTGAGATGTTCCTACAATCATGTTTTTGATAAAGTCTCTGTGTTCCGGAGCATCAGTCATAGTCACAAAATACCTGCCAATCTCAAATTTCTGCAGGAAGATATCAGCAGTGATACTATGCTTATATTCATCTTTCAGTTTACTCAAGACCCAGGCATATTTGAAGGAACCTTTCTCCATCTCAGCAGCCTCCTTCTCAAGTTGTTTAATGATTCTTCTTGTTGATACCACCATATTTGTAGATCAGATGTCCACAATGATGGACTTGCCAGAATCCATGTGTCCAATGACAATAATATTGATTGGAGTCTTTTCCTTGCCCACATTGGTTTTAATTTACTGATGGTTTTCATACCTGTGATCTCGCGGCAAACTCACTGTGCAAAAGGCCCCATTACCACTTTAATTACTAAGACATTCTATGTAACGATTCCTTTCCCTTAGAATGTGAAAAGTCAAAGGACAAGTAAGTTTAGGAGCAGAAAATGGTAGCAATAAAAGAGGCTATTGGAAGAAAACAGTTCGGTCATTTCCAAACTTTCAGTTCAAAGGAAACAAAAAGTTTACAAAAAATGTATAAAAGTGTATACTTCAACATAAAAAAAACTATCACTACTATATTGTTTTGTTGTCTTTCTTATTAGTTTGCTAAACTTTAAATTTTTTTTGGTCATTTAGATCTATGTATCTAAGGTCATTCTTATTTTATTGATATGGAAAATGAGATCCAAAAACTGAAACAAATGGCATATGCCATAAAAAATAACTACTACATTTTGTGAATGGTAGATAGGTAAAAAATTATAATGCCAGCATACGCTTTGCACTTAATTTAATTATTAACAATATCCATAATTAATCTTGCACTAGAAAAAAAAATTTAAAAAACAAGTGATACACTATAATATACACACAATATATTGTTCTTTTAACTTTTTTGTGTTTGTATTTTTTTACTTACAAACATTTATGACTTCTATAACTAAATACATCATTCTGAATCCTTGTAATTTATTTCTTGGCTTTTATATTTTGAAAGCCCTTGCTCTCCCTGAAATCAAATAAATATTCACCTATTAAAAAAAAAAACAAGAACACAAGAACTTCAAACACTCAAAAGAAGAAAAACAATCTTTAAACAAAAATAGATAGGAAAAGTTACATAAATCTCAGAAACTCAAGGGGTGAAAAAGTGTAGAAGCTACTTAACCTTACTAGTAATTTGGAAAATATAAATTAAGAAATAATTTTTCATCTTTCAAAAAGGCAAAAATCAGAGACTTGATAGTGTTAAGTTTTTGTTGAAGTGTGGAAAAAAGTGCTATATTATAATACTATTATGGAGAACACAAATTAGTACTTTTATAAGGACATTCTTGCATAATACTAAAATTTAAAATTACTTTAGGTTATACTTACATTTATTAAAACTAAATAAATATTTCCTTATGCTTACAGAGAGACATGTACATTGGTGCTCATTAAAATATTTCTTATAACAGTAAAATCTTTGGAAATAAACATTCATTACATTAGAAAAAAGCTAAATAAGACACACTCAATAAAAATCAGCTATATTTTCTTAGTTGTTAGTCCACTTAACATATTTTGTATCTTTAAAATCCTTTAAAAGATCCACATTCTGATCTCATAAAATAGTCAATATTAAAAGAATGTGTTGTTTACAAAGCTATTTGGTTAAGTTGGTTAAAACTTCAAATTTGATTTTTTTTTTAGCATTCATTGACGCATGTTAAGTATCTACCAATTTAATTAGGAATTTGTCTATTATTTCTTACTATTGTGTATTTTTTTTTGGCTTTAATCTATTTTAAACACAAATTGTAGTGGATACTTGAAGATATTTGAAGCAGTGGATTTTCCAGTCAGAGTCAACAATTTTTAATTATAAAGTACAACCATTTTATCTCTGGTATTTATTTGGCCTTAAATTTATTTTGTCTAATACCAATAAAGTTACACTATGACCCATACCTGTAATTGTAGACTTTGTGAGGCCGAGACAGAAAAATCTCAAGTTTTAATCCAGGTTTGGCAACTTTGCAAATTAGTGATTATTTTAGACATAAATCCATGATATATGTCTTCTAAGAAGAAAACAGATAGAGAAAGTTGACACACACAGAAACTGAAAAGGCAATGTTAGTGTTCAGGCAGACACTAGAGTAATGCCAGAAAGCACCAAGCAGAAAAATACAAGAATCAAGATTTTCTTTCCCTTGGCAAGAGTTTGGCTTTGCTGATATCCTGATTTTGGTTTAGTGAGACTTATTTTCAACCTCTGGGACCTTGAACTGTTTGTTGTTCACTCATCCTTTAGTAAAAGGCAAGATTTATACGATCTGAAGAGAAACCAGAGTATTATTCACCCACCCTAAAAATCAGATTATGAGGCTTTTTTTTTTGCTATTTTTATGGAGTCATAAAAATTCCTTATATATTTGGAATATAAACCCACTATCGGATATATGATTTGCAATTATTTTCCATTCCATAGACTGCCTTTACAATCTGATTATATATTTGGATACATAAAAGTTTTTAAATTAGGTTGTGGCATTTTAAAAACTGTGATTTAGATGTTAAAATCAAGATATTGTTGTCAAATCCAAAGTGTTAAAGGTTTCTCCCTTTGTTTTCTTCTAGGATTTTAATAGTTCTAGTTACATTCAGGTGTTTAACCCATTTTAATTTTGTGTATCGTGGAAGGTAAAGATTCAACTTCAATTGGGTGCATTTGGATATCCCTTTTTCCCAACATCATTAGTTGAAGACTGTCCCTACAACATTATTTAGTAAAAAATAATGTAAAAGAGAGAGCAAGAGTGAGAGCGAGAGAGAGAGAGAGAGAGAGAGAGAGAGAGAAGGCAGCTGGGCATAGTCACCCATACCTGTAATCATAGCACTTTGGGAGGCTGAGACAGAAAAATCTCAAGTTTGAATCCAGGTTTGGCATCTTTGCAAATTAGCAAGACACTGTCTCAAAATTTAAAAATAATTTTAAAAATCTGGGGATATAACTCACTGTGAATACCTTGAGTTAAAATGCTAGTACTCACCCTCCCAAATTGTCTATATATGTAGAGATTTATTTCTGGACAGTATTCTGCTCCATTGGCTTACATTTTTACCTTTATAGCCATTACCTCACTGCTTTAGTTATTGTTGCTCTGTACTATGTTTCAAAATCACAGAATGTGAGGCCTCTAACTTTTTTCTTTATTTTCAAAAGTGTTTTCACTATCCATGCTTCCTTGAAATTCTATATGTGTTTTAGGATTTTTTTTTCTATTTCTGCACAGAAGCTGTTGGGATTTTCCTAAGGACCATACTGAATGTGTAAATCACTTTTGGTAGAATAGACATTTTAATAATATTATGTCTTCCACTTTATAAGTATAAGGTAAATTTCCATGTACTTGTATGTGTTTTCTATTTCTTTCAATAATATTTTATAGCTTTCCCTGTTGTGGTGAATTAACCAGTGGTCAACTTATAACACCCAGATGAACTGAGTCAGTGTGGTTCTGTGTGAAGACCCACTTGAGCATTGTTGCCAACAGCATAAAAGAAAAACTGGAGGGAAAGATGATGTGCTATTAATTCTCGTGGAGAAGCCTGTCATGCTGGTATTTCTGATATGAACTCAATTGTTCTCATCGTCAGAGGAGCTTGGGTCCTCGCTGCTGCTGTGGATGGTTGTGGTTCTCTTTGGGGGAGCTCTGGTTTTTCTTTGAGCATCGCTTCCTGGCTCCAGTACAGATCCCTCAGCCTGCTGGCACAGATCCTTCATCCCATTGGTGCATACTTTCTAGCTTCCACCACTAGTCTTTGGGTTTTCCCAGTTCAGATTGATACAGACTTGTATGAGACATTATCTTGGGCTCTAAGTTTTCAGCTGGACTCGTGCAAGACATTGCCATGGTATCCGGGTCCTTGGCTGGATTATTTGAGTCTCTAGTGCATGGACAGATTTCTTGCATTCTCCTGCATTTGACTTTTTTGGGTGAATATTATAAAATAATTCTATAAATCATGTGTTCTGTATTAAATTTATTCCCTTGCATACTCTAACTACAAGTGTACTTTTTTGCTGTTTTGATGATTTCTAAGTATTTTTCTTTGCAGTCTTACAGAAAATGGAATTGTTCTCTTAATTATTTTTACCACATGGTCATTCATAGAGGAGTACAACTGAATTTGGAGTGATGATATTGTATACTGAAACTTTGCTGAATTCATTTGTTAGTTCTATGAATAGGTTTGTTAGTTATAAGAATAGGTTTCTAAATCTTCAGGGTTTTCTATATATATGATCATGTCATTTGTGAACAGAAATCATTTTAATTCTTCCTTTTTCAAATTGAATGGATTTTCTGTTTGTTTTATGATTGTCCTGCCTAGAATTTCCAGTATGCTAAATAGTAATGGTCAGAGTGGGAATGTTTGTCTTCTTTCTGATCTTAGAGGAAAATTTTCCAGTCTTTACAACTGAATATGATGTTAATAATTTTTTTATATATTAATTATATTGAGGAATTTTCCTTCAATTCCTAGTTTGTTGAATGTTTCTTACAAAATTATGTTGAATTTCTCACTTTTTCTGCATTAAAATTACATACTTTTGTCCTATATTGTGTTGTTGTGATATATTACATTTATTAATTTGTGTAAATTGAACGATCCTGGATTTGAATATAAATTTCATTGGCCATGCGTGATCCTTTTAACGTGCTTGTTAATTTGGTTTGCTGGCATTTTCTTTAAGATATGGCATCAAAATTCATCAGAGGTAATGCTGCATGTATTTATGTTGGTTTCAATTTTGTAGCTTAATTTACTGCTAAATGTTTGATTTTTTATCCCTGTCAAAATAGGAAATTTACTAGCAGATCATTTATTTACTAGATGCGTTTGAAAAGAAATGGACATATGGGGGGGTGACTGTGTTAAACTGATACCTGTATGCAACCTGAATATAAACGTGGCATCTTTTGATCACTGGAACCTGTGAATCCATTGCTATACATGGCAAAGATGATTAAGATTGCAGATAGAATTAAAGTTGTTGACTAGCAGATGAAAAAAATTCATCAGAGATAGTCTGGCCTGTAGTTTCCTTGCATAATTATCTGGTTTTGGTATCAGGGTAACGTTGGCCTCATAGACTGTTTGGGAGTGTCCCCTCTTGGTTAGTTTTTGCAAGCATTTGAAAAAAAATAGTATTAATTCTCCTTTAAGTGTAGAATTCTCCAGTGAATATGTCTGGTCTTGGTCCTTGTTATTGCTGGGAGATATTTGTTACAGATTCAATATTTTCAATAGCTATGGATCCATTCAGGTTGTATTTCTTCATGATTCAATATTGATATGTTATAGTTCTCCAAGATCCATTTCTTCTAGGTCACCCAATTTGCAAATTATCATAGTAGCTTCACAATTCTTTTTATTTCTGTGATATCAGCTGGAATGTCTTCTCTTACACTTTCAATTTAGACATTTGTATATCTGGGCTTTCTCTTTGTCTTAAAAAACAGATCTTGAGATCACTGACTTTTTGTGTTTTTTGTTAATTTGGTATCTTTCATATCTTTTAACGTAGATGTTCACTAGTGTGTGCGTGTATGTGTGTATGTAAATATATGTTGCCCAGGTGGGTATCAAACTTGTGATCCGCTCAAGCAGCTGGGATTGCAGGTATGTGTCACTATGCTTGGCAGGTGTACTTCTCTCTACCTTTTGTTGCATCTCATAGTTTCTCATACATTTCATTTTTAGTATATGTGCGGCTGAAGTGAGTACAAGTATATTGCCCTTTTTTTTTCCTGCCTCTCCAGATACTTTCTAACTTTTCTGGCTATTTCTTGTTTGACTCACTGATTAACAATACATTAATTTCTACACATTTGTGGATTTTATTTTCAATATGGATTTTTGCTTACATTTTATTATGATCAGAAAAGACAGCTTTGTAAACTTCCCATCTTCTTAAATTTGTTAAGACTTACTTCATGACATAACATACAGTCTGTCTTGGGAAATATTCCATTGTTGCATGAAAAACATATTCTGTTGTTGAGTGGAATGTTAAATGCTCCTCTTAGGCCTGATTTATGTAGAGTGCTGTTCAAGTTCTCTGTGTTTTTACTGATATTGTCTGGTTGTTTTATCCACTGCTGAGTGTAGTATTAAAGTCTCCTACTATTGTGCCACTCCCTATCTTTTCCATTAGTTTTGCCAATGACAGTTTAATATGTTTAGGTGCTGGGATGTTAACTGTATATATAATTATCTTTCTGGTGAATAGATCATTTTCTTGTTACGTAATGCCCTCCCCACCAA